>JAKCPB010001973.1:0-166938 GCA_021442155.1 Cymbidium sinense | reverse complement strand
TTTTATTTAGGTTATATATTTTAGGCTTATTTTATTTTATTTAGTTTAGTTTAGATTTTTATTTATTTTATTTTTCCATTTAGGTTTAATTTTAGGTTCATATATAGGTTTTAGTTTATGTTTTATTTTATTTAAGTTTAGGTTTTTTTATATATTTTATTTTTAGGTTTTATTTAGTTTAGGTTTAGGTTTTCAGGTTTTTAGAGTTAAGAATTTATGGTTTAAGGTTTGGGGTTTTGGGTTTGAAGTTTAGGGTTGTAGGATTTATTGTTTAGGGTTTAGGGTTTAGGGTTTAAGATTTAGGGTTTTATGGTTTAGGGTTTAGGGTGTAGGGTTTAGGGTTTAGGGTTTAGGGTTTAGGGTTTAGGGTTTAGGGTTTTAGGGTTTATACTTTTAAGGTTCAGGATTAGGTCTAGGATTTAGGGTTTAGGGTTTTTTAGGCTTTAGTGTTTAGGGTTTAGGGTTTAGGGTTTAGGGTCGTAGGTTTTTGGTTTAAGGTTAGTTTTGGGTTTAGTATTTAGGATTCAGGGTTTTTTTATTTTTATTTGGTTTATTTAGTTTATTGAGCTTTTTATTTATATATTTTAGTTTATTTTAATTTTTAATTTTATTTAGGTTTATTTTATTTTAATTTAGTTTAGTTTATTTATTTTAGGTTATTTATTTTAGTTTAGGTTTTTTATTTTAGTTTATTTTTTAGGTTTATGTTTATTTTTTAGTTGAGTTTTATTTTTATTTTATTTTTTAGGTTTTAGTTTTTAGGGTTTTAGGTTTTGGGGTTTTGGGTTTTGGGTTTTGGGTTTAAGGTTATAGGGTTTATGGTTTTAGGATTTAGGGTTAGGTTTTAAGGTTTAAGGTTTAGGGATTAGTGTTTAGGCTTTAGGGTTTAGGGTTTTTAAGGTTTAGGGTTTAGGGACTAGGGTTTAGAGTTTAGGGTTTTGGGTTTTGAGTTTAGGGTTTTAGGGTTTGGGTTTAGGATTTAGGGTTGTAGGTAGGGTTTAGGGTTATTTTAGTTTAGGTTTTTTATTTTAGTTTATTTGTTAGGTTTAGGTTTAGGTTTAAGTTTATTTTTTAGTTTAGTTTTATTTTTATTTTATTATTTTAGTTTAAGTTTTTTTTTTATTTTTAGGTTTAGGTTTAGGTTTTTATTTAGTATTTTTAGGTTTAGGTTTTAGGTTTTTATTTTTTTTTTTTAAATTTAGGTTTAGGTTTATTTTTGGTTTATTTTATTTTATTTAGTTTATCATTTAGGTTTAGTTTATTTTAGGTTTAGGTTTAGGTTTTATTTATTTTAGTTTAGGTTTATTTTATTTTGTTTATGTTAGGTTTAGGTTTATTTTTTAGTTTAAGGTTTATTTTTTATTTTTTTTTTTTTAGGTTTTATTTGTAGGTTTATTTTAATTTAGTTTTATTTTATTTTATTTTAGATTTATTTTATTTTTATTTTCATTTAGTTTTTATTTTATTTAGGTTTTTTATTTTTAGGTTTATTTTATTTTTTAGTTTAGTTTATGTTTTAATTTATTTTATTTTAGTTTAGTTTTATTTTTTATTTTATTTTATTTTTTTAGGTTTAGGTTAAGGTTTAGGTTTTAGTTTAGGTTTTATTTTATTTTATTTATTTTATTAGGTGTTTTATTTTTTTTTATTTTAGGTTTTATTTTTTTTGTTTTAGGTTTTTAGGGTTTAGTGTTTATGGTTTAGGGTTTAGGGTTTAGGGTTTGGGGTTTAGGGTTGTAGGTTTTAGGGTTTAGGGTTAGGTTTTTTATATTTTTTAATTTTTTTTAATTTTTAGATTTTGGGTTTGGGGTTTATGGATTAGGGTTTCAGTTTTAGTTTTAGGGTTTAGGTTTAAGTTTTGTGTTCAAGGTTTTTAGTTTTTTTAATAGAGAATAAATTCATATTCAATATTTCTTCTTTTTTCTTTTCATCAACCAAGTAACACACCAAGTTTTCTAAGACTCAAGTGAGGAGATAGAAAAAAATGAGCATGCATATTGCAAATCAAAAGCCCTAGATAACTAGGCCTGCCTCTGTTATAAAGATAAGGTTGCTTAAGCAGCAGATCGGATCGGCCGTTCTTCAATTTCTTTAGTTCCCATTAGGACCACCTCAACCTCTCGAGTAGCGGGATCCACCATCATATCCCCAATCTCTCCCTCCACCACAACCATGGCAGTAACCTCCGTCGCTCCACCCCCTACCTAACCACCACCTCGATATCCACTAGCACCTCCAGATCCCCCACCACCAGTGTGATAATCGCCGCCTCCACCTTTGCCTTCATTGCTAGATCTAGACTGACCTAGTTGATGGTGACATTCTTATCGTCAAGGTTCTGCCCATTATTAGGGTTTATGTTTAGGTTTAGGTTTATTAAATTTTAGGGTTTAGGTTTTTTTTAAATTATTTAGTTACTTTAGGTTTGGGTTTAGGGTTTAGTGTTTAAGGTTTAAGATTTAGGGTTTAGGATTTGGGGTTTAGGGTTTTAGGGTTTATTCTATTAGGGTTTAGGGTTTAGGGTTTAGGGTTTAGGGTTTAGGGTTGTAGGTTTAGTGTTATAGGTTTAGGGTTTAGGGTTAGGGTTTTTTATTTTTTATTTTTATGGTTTATGTTTGAGGTTTAGGGTTCAAATTTTAGTTTAGTGTTTAGTGTTTTGGTTTTTTTATAAGAGAGAATAAATTCAGATTCAACATTTCTTATTTTTGATTTCATCAACCAAGTAATACACCAAGTTTTCTAAGACCTAAGTGATGAAATAGATAAAAAATGAGCACGCATAGAGCAAATCAAAAACCCTTGATAATTAGAACCATCTCTAATGTAAAGGCATAGTTCCATAAGCAGCAAGTCATATCGGTCGTTCTTCAATTTCCTCCAATTCCCATCAAAACCACCCCAGCCTCTCGAGTAGTAGGATCCACCATCATATCCCTATTCTCTCCCTCTACCACCACCACCACAGTAATGTCCATCACTCCTCCCACCTCCATAACCACCACTACTCTGACCACCACCTCCATATCCACCAGCACCTCCAGATCCCGCACCACCACTATGATAACCGCTACCTCCACCTTCGCTTCCCTAGATCTAGGAGCTGGTTGTGGTGATGTTCCTATCAAGGTTCATTCTTATGGTTTAGGTTTAGGTTTAGGTTTATTAGGTAATAGGGTGTAGGTATATTTTTTAATTTATTTAGTTACTTAGGTTTAAGTTTAGGGTTTGTGGTTTAGGGTTAGGGTTTAGGGTTTAGGGTTTTAAGGTTTATGCTTTTAGGGTTTAAGGTTTAGGGTTAGGGCTTAGGGTTTAGGGTTTAGGGTTTATGTTTAGAGTTTAGGGTTTATGGTTTTTAGGGTTTAGGGATAAGGGTTTAGGGTTGTAGGTTTACTGTTGTAGTTTTAGGGTTTAGGGTTTAGGGTTAGGGTTTTTTTATTTTTAGGGTTTAGGGTTTAGGGTTTTGGGTTTTAAGTTTAGAGTTTTAGGTTTAGAGTTTAGGGTTTAGGGTTTAGGGTTTAAAATTTAGGGTTTATGTTTTAAAAAATTAAGTAAACCTATAGGTTTAGGTTTATTTAGTTTACTTAGTTTATTTTTTATTTTATTTAGGTTTATTTTTTATTTTTATTTAGTTGAGTTTATTTATTTTAGGTTTATTTCTTTTAGTTTAGGTTTTTTATTTTAGTTTATTTTTTAGGTTTAGGTTTATTTTTTAGTTGCATTTTATTTTTATTTTATTTTTTAGGTTTAGTTTTTAAGGTTTTTAGGGTTTAGGGTTTAGGTTTAGGGTTTAGGGTTTTATGTTTTGAGTTTTAGGTTTAGGGTTTAGGTTTAGGGTTTGATTAGGGTTTAGGGTTTAGGGTTTAGTGTTTAGGGTTTAGGGCTTAGGATTTAGGGTTTAGGGATTTTAGGGCTTAGGGTTTAAAGTTTAGGGTTTAGGGTTCAGGGTTTTGGGTTTGGAGTTTAGGGCTTTAGGTTTTAGGGTTTAGGGTTTAGGGTTGTAGGTTTAGGGTTCAGGGTTAGTTTTAGGGTTTAGGGTTAAAGATTTTTTTTATTTTTTTTATTTTTAGGGTTTAGGGTTTAGGTTTAGGTTTTAGGTTTAGGGTTCAGGATTTAGTTTAGGTTTATTTTTAAATTAAGTAAACTGGTATGCCTAGGTTTCTTTTAGTTTATTTGGCTTATTTTTTATTTATTTTAGTTTATTTTATTTATTTTTGGTTTAACTATTTTGTTTAGGTTTTTTTTTTGTTTGTATTTTTAGGTCTACGTCTAGGTTTATGTTTATTTCTTAGTTTATTTTTATTTTTATTTTATTTTTTTAGGTTTAGGTTTTTTTATTTTATTTTTAGGTTTAGGTTTAGGTTTTATTTTATTTTTTTGTTTAGGTTTAGGTTTTATTTTAGGTTTATTTTTAGTTAATTTAATTTAATTTAATTTAGGCTTTAGGTTTAGTTTATTTAAGGTTTAGGTTTAGGTTTTATTTATTTTAGTTTCAATTTAGGTTTAATTTATTTTGTTATTTTAGGTTTAGGTTTTTTTAAGTTTAAGGTTTAGGTTTTATTTATTTTATTTATTTTTTAGGTTTTATTTTTTGGTTTAGGTCTTTATTTAGTTTAATTTTTTTATTTTAGGTTTTTTTTTTGGTTTTTTGTTTAGATTTTATTTTATTTAAGTTTTTTACTTTTAGTTTGATTTTATTTTTTAGTTTAGTTTATGTTTTTATTTATTTTATTTTAGTTTAGTTTTTATTTTTTATTTTATTATATTATTAGGCTTAGGCTTAGGTTTAGGTGTTTAGTTTAAGTTATAATTTTATTTTATCTTTTTATTTTATTTATGTTTAGGATTAGGTTTTTTAGGGTTTAACGTTTAGGGTTTAGGGTTTAGGGTGTATGGTTTAAGGTTTTAGGTTTAGGGTTTAGGGTGTATGGTTTAGAGTTTTGGGTTTAGGGTTGTAGGTTTTAAGGTTTAGGGTTTAGGATTTTAGGTTTATGGTTTAGGTTAGGTTTTTTTTATTTTTTTATTTTGTATGTTGTATTTTTAGGGCTTAGGTTTTAGGGTTTAGGGTTTAGGGTTTCAGGTTTAGGTTTTAGGTTTAAGGTTAAGGTTTTAGTTTAGCGATTTCCTCAATAAGTAGAAAATCGGATCGATCGTTCTTCAATTTCTTCAATTCCCATCAGGACCACCCCGCCCTCTCGAGTAGAGGGATTCACCATCATATCCCCGATCTCTCCCTTCGCTAGCACCACATCTGTAACCTCCATCGCTCCTTCTACCTACATAACCATGAATACTATGGTCATATCCACTGAGATAACTGCCACCTCCGCCTTTTCCTCCCCCGCCAGATCTATACTTAGCCTGGTTGACAGTGATGTTCCTACTATCAAGGTTCTACCCATTCTTAGGGTTTAGGTTTATTAAGTTTTAAGGTTTAGGTTTATTTTTTAATTTATTTAGTTACATTAGGTTTAGGTTTAGGGTTTGGGGTTTAGTGTTTATGGTTTAGGTTAGGGTTTAGGGTTTAGGGTTTAGAGTTTGGGATTTAGGGTTTAGGGTTTAGGGTTTATTGTTGTAGGCTTAGTGTTGTAGGTTCAGGATTTAGGGTTAAAATATATTTTAAATTTTTTTAAGATTTAGAGTTTATGGTTTATGTTTGAGGTTTAGGGTTCAGGTTATAGTTTAGAGTTAAAGGTTTTTGGTTTTATTTCTTGACAGAGAATAGATTTAGATTCAACATTTCTTATATTCAATTTCATCAACCAAGTAACACATGAAGAATTCTAGGACCCAAGCGACGCCATAGACAAAAAATGCATACACATAGAGAAAATCAAAAATTCTGGATAACTAGAACTGTCTCTACTATAAAGACACAGTTCCATAAGCAACAGATCGTATCGACTATTCTTCAATTTCTTCTAGTTTCCATCAGAACCTCCCTGGCTTCTCAAGTAGCGAGATCCACCCTCATATCCTCGATTGCTCCATCTGCCACCACCACAACTATAACCTTTGTCACTCCTCCAACCTCTATAACCACCAATGCTCTGACCACCACCTCTGTATTCACCAACAACTCCAAATCTCCCACCACCACTATGATAATCGCTGCCTTCACCTTCACCTCCACTACCAAATCTGGACTGAGCCTAGTTGACGTTGATGTTCCTGCCATCAAGGTTCTGCCCATTCTTAGAGTTTAGGTTTATGTTTAGGTTTAGTAGGTTTTAGGGTTTAGGTTTATTTTTTAATTTATTTAGTTACTTAGGTTTAAATTTAGGGTTTGGGGTTGGGGTTTAGGGTTTAGGGTTTAGGGTTTATGGTTTATGATTTTAGGGTTTAGGGTTTAAGGTTAGGGCTTAGGGTTTAGGAATTAGGGTTTAGGGTTTTTTTAGGGTTTATGATTTAGGGTTTAGGGTTGTAGGTTTAGTGTTGTAGGTTTAGGGTTTAGGGTTTAGGATTAGTTTTAGGGTTTAAAGTTTAGGGTTAGGGTTTTTTTTTATTTTTTATTTTTTTATTTTTAGGGTTTAGGGTTTAGGGTTATAGATTTTGGGTTTAGTGTTTTTTTTAAATTAAGTAAACTTGTAGGTTTAGGTTTACTCAGTTTATTTAAATTATTTTTTGTTATTTTATTTTTTATTTTTATTTAGGTTTATTTTTTTTGTTTAGTTTAGTTTATTTATATTAGGTTTATTTCTTTTATTTTAGGTTTTTTATTTTCATTTATTTTTAGGTTTAGGTTTAGGTTTAGGATTATTTTTTATTTGAGTTTTATTTTATTTTATTTTTAGGTTTAGTTTTTTAGGTTTTTAGGGTTTAGGGTTAGGGTGTAGGGTTTTATGATTTAGGGTTTTAGGGTTTAGGGTTTAGGGTTAGGGTTTACAATGTAGTGTTTATGCTTTAAAGTTTAGGGTTTTTAGGGTTTAGGGTTTAGGGTTTAGGGTTTAGGGTTTTGGGTTTTAGGTTTGGGGTTTAAGGTTTAAGGTTTTAGGGTTTTAGGTTTAGGGTTATAGGTTTAGGGTTTATAGTTAGTTTTAGGGTTTAGTGTTAAAGGTTAAGGATTTATTATTATTATTATTATTAGGGTTTAGGTTTAGGGTTATGGTTTAGGTTTTAGGTTTAGGGTTAGCTTTAGTTTAGGTTTATTTTAAATTAAGTAAATGGTAGGTTTAGGTTTTAGTTTATTTGGTTTATTTTTATATATTTTAGTTTATTTTAGTTTAGTTTTTTTTATTTTTGTTTTTTAGGTTTATGTTTATTTTTTAATTTAGTTTTATTTTTAATTTATTTTTTAGGTTTAGGTTTTATTTTTTTTTATTTTTAGGTTTAGGTTTCCATTTTTATTTTACTATTTTAGGTTTAGGTTTTAGGTTTTTATTTTAGGTTTATTTTTAAATATTAATTTTTAGTTTAGGTTTAGGTTTATTTTTAGTTTATTTTATTTTATTTTGTTTATAATTTAGGTTTAGGTTTAGATATTATTTATTTTAGTTTAGCTTTAGGTATATTTTATTTTATTTATTTCAGGTTTAGGCTTTTTTTAGTTTAGTTTAGGTTTAGGTTTTATTTATTTATTTTAGGTTTTATTTTAGGTTTTATTTTTAGGTTTATTTTTTTATTTAGTTTTATTTTATTTTAGTTTAGGTTTATTTTACTTATAATTTTGGTTTAGTCTTTATTTTATTAGGTTTTTTATTTTAGGTTTTTATTTTTTTAGTTTACTTTATGTTTTTATTTATTTTATTTTAGTTTAGTTTTCTTTTTTATTTTATTTGTAGGTTTAGGTTTAGGTTTTAGTTTAGTTATTTTATTTTATTTTATTTATTTATTTTATTTAGGTTTAGGTTTATTTATTTATTTATTCTTAGGTTTTATTTAGTTTAGCTTTAGATTTTTAGGTTTTTCATGTTTAAGGTTTAGGGTTTAGGGTTTAGGGGTAGAGGTTTTAGGGTTTAAGGTTTTGGATTTCGGATTTAGGGTTAGGTTTTTTTATTTTTTCTATTTTTTATTTTAGTTTTAGTGTTTAGGGTTTAGGGTTTAGGGTTTAGGTTTGAGGTGTAGGTTTTAGCTTAGGGTTTTTGGTTTATTATTTTTTTTAATAGAGAATAAATTCAGATTCAACATTTCTTCTTTTCAATTTTATCAACCAACTAATACACTAAGTTTTCTAAGACACATGCGATGATATAGCTAAAAAATGAGCACACATAGAGCCAATCAAAATCCTTAGATAACTAGAACTATCTGTACTATAAAGATAGTTTCATAAGCAGTCGATCGGATTGATCGTTCTTCAGTTTCTCCAGTTCCCATCAGAACCACCCCGTCCTCTTGAGTAGTGGGATCTACCATCATACCCTCGATCGTTCCCTCTGCCACCACTACCACTGTAACCTCAGTCGCTCCTCCCACCTCCATAACCACCAATGCTTCGACCACTACCTCCGTATCGAGTAGCACCTCTATATTGCCCACCACCACGATAAGCAGCCTCTCCCTTGCTTGACCCAGATCTAGAATTTACGGTTGGCGGTGATGTTCTACCATCAGGTTCTACCCATTCTAGGGTTTAGGTTTAGGTTTAGGTTTATTAGTTTTAGGGTTTAGTTTTACTTTTAATTTATTTAGTTACTTTTGGTTTAGTTTAGGGTTAGGGTTTAGGGTTTGGGTTTAGGGTTTATGTTTTTAGGATTTAGGTTTAGTTAGTTTAAGTTTAGGTTTTGGGTTTAGGGTTTTGGGTTTATGGTTTAGGGTTAGTTTAAATTTTAGGGTTTAGGCTTTATTTAGGGTTTAGGGTTACGGTTAGGGTTTAGGGTTTATGGTTTAGGGTTTAGGGTTTAGAGTTGTAGGTTTAAGGTTTTTGATTTAGGGTTTGTTTTACTGTTTAGGGTTTAGGGTTTAGGGTTTAGAATTTAGTTTAGGGTTTATGGTTTAGGGTTTAGGGTATTTTTTTAAATTAAGTAAACTGGTATGTTTAGGTTTATTTAGTTTATTTTTTATTTATTTTAGTTTAGTTTATTTTTATTTTTATTTAGGCTTATTTTTTATTTTTTTTAGGTTTATTTATTTTAGTTTAGGTTTTTCATTTCAGTTTATTTTTTAGGTTTAGGTTTAGCTTTGTGTTTGTTTTTACTTTTTTTTAGGTTTAGGTTATTGTTTTATCTTTTTAGGTTTAGGTTTTAGGTTTTATTTTAAATTTATTGTTAGGTTTATTTTTTCATCTAGGTTTAGATTTATTTTTAGTTTATTTTATTTTATTTAGTTTAGGGTTTAGGTTTGGTTTATTTTTTGGCTTAGGTTTATGTTTTATTTATTTTTGTTAAGGTTTAGGTTTATTTTATTTTGTTTCTTTTAGGTTTAGCTTTTTTTTAGTTGAGGGTTTAGGTTTATTTTTTATTTATTTTTAGGTTTAGGTTTTTATTTTATTTTTATTTTTCGTTTGGGTTTTATTTTATTTTGGTTTTTATTTTTAGGTTTATTTAATTTTATATTTTAGTTTAGGTTTTATTTATTTTTATTTTGTTTAGTTTTTATTTTTTATTTTATTTTATTTTTAGGTTTTGGTTTATGTTTAGGTTTTGGCTTATGTTTAGGTTTTAGTTTAGGTTTCTATTTTATTTTATTTTATTTAGGTTTAAGTATTTTATTTTTTATTTTTATTTAGTTTTATTTAGTTTAGGTTTAGGTTTTTAGGTTTTTAATGTTTAGGGTTTAGGGTTAATGGTTTAGAGTTTAGGGTTTAGAGTTTTAGGTTTAGGGTTTAGGGTTTAGGGTTTAGGGTTTTAGGGTTTAGGGTTTAGGGTTTAAGGTTAGAGTTATTTTTGTTTTATTTTATTTTTTTTATATAGGATTTAGTGTTTAGGGTTTTTTAGGGTTTAGGATTTAAGGTTTAGGGTTAAGGGTTATATGTTTAGGGTTAGTTTTTGGGCTTAGGGTTTAGGGTTTATGGTTTGGATTTAGTGTTTAGGGTTTAGGTTAGGTTTAGGGTTAGTTTAGAGTTTATGGTTTAAAGTTTTAGGTTTTGGGTTTAGGGTTTAGGATTTAGGGTTTAAGGTTATTTATTTTATTTTTTAAATTAAGTAAAGTGATACATTTAGGTTTATTTAGTATATTTAGTTTATTAATTATTTATCTTAGTTTAGTTTAGGGTTTAGGGTTTATAGTTTAGGATTTAGGGTTTAAGATTTTTTTTAAAATTAAGTAAACCAGTAGGTTTAGGTTTATTCAGTATATTTAGTTTATTTTTATTTATTTTAGTTTACTTTATTTTTAATTTTTATTTAGTTTTATTTTTTATTTTTATTTAGTTTAGTTTATTTATTTTAGGTATATTTAATTTAGTTTAGGGTTTTTATTTTAGTTTATTTTTTAGGTTTAGGTTTATGTTTTTTTTAGATTTAGGTTTAGGCTTTTATTTTAGTTTTTTAGGTTTAGGTTTTAGGTTTATTTAAGGGTTATTTTTAGGTTTTATTTTTAGTTTAGGTTTAGGTTTATGTTTAGTTTATTTATTTTATTATGTTTAGGTTTAGGTTTAGTTTATTATAAGTTTAGGTTCAGGTTTTATTTATTTTAGTTTAGGTTTAAGTTTATTTTATTTTGTTTAGTTTATTTTTATTTTAGGTTTAGGTTTTTTTTAGTTTAGGGTTTAGGTTTTATTTTTTATTTATTTTTAGGTTTATTTTTTAGGTTTATTTAGGTTTTTATTTTCTTTTATTTTAGGTTTATTTCATTTTTTATTTTACATTTAGTTTTATTTTATTTAGGTTTTTTTATTCTTAGGTTTAATATATTTTAGTTTAGTTTAGGTTTTATTTATTTTATTTTAGTTTTTTATTTTTTTTTTATTTTATTTTATTTTTTAGGTTAAGTTTAGATTTTATTTTATTTATTTAGGTTTAGGTTTTATTTATTTTACTTTTAGGTTTATTTAGTTTTAGGTTTAGGTTTTAGGTTTTAGGTTTTTTAGGGTTTAGGGTTTTCGTTTTGGGTTTAGGTTAGTTTAGGTTTATGGTTTAGGGTTAGTGTTTAGCTTTTGGCTTTGGGGTTTTTAGTGTTTAAGGTTATCTTAAGGTTCATGGCTAATTTAGGGTTAGTTTAGGGTTTAGGATTTAGAGTTTAGGGTTTAGGGTTTAGAATTTAGGGTTTAGGGTTTAGGGTTTAGGGTTTTTAAGGTTTAGGGTTTAGTGTTTCGAGTTAGTTTAGAGTTTAGGATTTAGGGTTTTAGGGTTTAGGGTTTAGGGTTTAAGGATAGGGTTTGGATTTAGGGTTTAGGGTTTAGGGTTTTTTTGGGAAATTAGAAAAATTTTATTTCTACAAAGAAAAGGTGCAAAGAAATCGAGTAAATCTCCTAATGCTCAAGAAACCAATAAACCCTAATTATAATTAGGAAAGAAATCAAAAAAAAAAAAAATAATAATATCGAAAATCTATGTAGCGGCAACTTCATATGGTCCTTTTGATGCCGAAAGATCCACTTGCAAGAGTGTCTAACACGTAAAGAAATCTTCAACATACTTTTGAAAAGGTACAATTAATCAAGCATAAAAGTAAAGCGGATAAAAGGAGTAAAGTAAAGAAAAGGCTCAGCTCAATTACAATCATCTCAAGGAACACTATATGTAAGCATCCAAACTTGGAGAAGGGTTACAATTACATATAATGCTATGAGCCAAAAGAAAAGAGTGGGAAACATCAAAGGCCATCATTGCCAACCTTGTAGCACATTATCCAAAGATGGTCCTCCAAAAAGCCTGCAAAACCCTCCAAATAGCAAAGATAACAATCAACCACCAAGCCACCAGAATAACCAAGCTTAATAAGATAGATAAGCAAGCAACCCACGAGGATAGTAGCAAAACAAAGGAGCACAACCAAAGCCACCACCAAAAGGAATACAAAATCAAGAGGACCAAACATCATGATATGGGTAACAACACTAAAGCACAAATAAGAGAAAAGGAAAACCATAAGTGCTCAGATCCTCCTCAACAAAATAGAAAAGGAGTAATAACAAAAAAACCTAACAACAAAAGGGGAGCAAGGTTGCCACCCAAACAGGAAAAAGGGGGTGTTGCTATAGAAGAAAAGGTCAAGAAGAGGAAACCAGTAGAAAAAAATACTAAAAGACAACCAGAGGTTCCAGAAGTCACCAAATGAGCGAAAAACGCCAGTAGCCACCCCTCCAACCAGTCCAGCCAGCCAAAATGACCAACCCAACCAGCCATCCAACAAATCCTCCTAGCAAACCACCTCAACAACAAAAGATCCAAGTCATCCAACCCAAAAAGATCAGAATAAAGACCAACAATATTCATCAAGCCAAAACCATCCAAGATAGCCCGGGAAAGGGTAGAGACAGACAACAGCCACCAAACCCAATCAAGGAAAAAGAAAATCCAATCCATAAGGGTAGGAAAAGCCAGAGCAGAAAATACAAAGCCGAGATAGAAAATAAGCCAACCAACAAAAACAACAACATAAAGGCACTCAACCCAGCCACCAGTAGCCAAAGCCAAATAACAACCACACAGTAGCCATCAATTAGCCATTTTAGAATAATACCCAAACCCAAAGCTACAGTAGCATAGGAGGAGGTCCAACCCATAACCAAAAGAATAAAAAATAAATAATGAATCCTACCACTAAGCCCCAGTCAACAAAACTTTCCAACCACCTCCACCATGCCTAAATCAAGCCAGAGATAAACCACAAAAAAAACCATAACCAACCAATACCAAAAATGCAAACCAACCTAGCTAGCCAACAAAACACATTGTACCACAAGTAGATTTAATAGGTTTGGAAGTATGCTAGAAAGAGGAAAAACCCATACAGAAAAAAAAGCCTACAATAGCCAAAGCTGCAACCTAGAAGGAGGAAATAAAAACAAGGAAAATTTTGGTAAAAGCCGATCGAGAAACCAAGCTGAAAAACCAAAAAAAAAAAACCCCATGCTACACTTACAAAACTACCAGGGAACAACAAGGCCAAAATAAAAGCGAGTTGAAAAACATAGACCCAAAGAGGAAAATTAATAGATCACCACAACCCAAAGATGGTTTAATGAGGGCAAAAAAAAAAAACAAGAGATCATAAAAAACAAATAATAAAACCAAGCTAAGGAATTATAATCTGAGATAAGGCAATCAAGTGTTATCCAAATTAACCAAACCTCTTAATAATTTTATGAAATGTTTAGTTGTCAAATAAAGTGAAATTAGTTAAGTTGGCACCAAAATTAGCTAAATAATCAACACCATTACCTTCATGAAGGATGTGGGAAATTTTAAAATAAACATGAGAAAGTAGAATTTTAGAATGATTAAGAAGATAAAATAATTCAAGCATTCACATTTTTATTGGAATTAAGGATGTCAAGAAGCAAGAGAGCATCAACTTCAATCTAGATGTTGAGGAAACCTTTATTCAAACAAATTTCAATTGCTTTATTAACAGCCATAAGCTCAACAAAGAGAACAAAATAGGCTTTGAGAGGATAAGCAAAAGCACAAATGATCATACCTTTAGAATCCCTAAGGATACCACCACAACCATATTTATTGGAAGCAATAGAACCATCAATATTAACTTTAATCACATTGTCTTTAGGTTTGATCCAACGGATAATCCTAGCACCTTTATGAGAGTCTAGATCAGGCAAAATGATACCCAATTTTTTAGCCACAAATTTGTAACCTCTAAAATGAATGTTACTAATAAGATTGGCATTAAAATGAGCATGAATTTTTCTTTAGTTCTAGCCAAGATCCTTTTATGGTTCATAGGAATACCATGATATGTAGCATCATTTCTATCCATCCAGATGAACCAGATAATGGTAATAGCATTTAAAACTTTTATATGACCTTTCACAGTGTTTTGAAATAGGCTTCCAGAAGTTGATATAAAGAAAGAGAACCATGAAATTATTTGGTATCAAATAAATCATCATCCCAAAACCATAATTTAGTAGCAACAACTCCATTGACAAAAACATGATTTACATTTTCAATATGAAAGAAACAATAGCACTTTGAAGGTAAATAAACCATTTAGTCAGAGAAAAGAGTTTCCAGAATATAGTTATTCAAAATCCTCCAAGCTAAAACCAAATTAGAAATGGAATGATAATGTTCCAAAGTTTAATAAAACATTAGAAGGGTGATGTTTATCTCTAATAAAGTTCCAAATCTCTTTAAGAACAAAATCACCATTATGAGAAAGTTTAAAAAATTTGGTTAGGTTTGTTAGAAGAAATGGGAATATTTCTAAAGTTGTCAATAAGAGAAATAGGGATATAGTTCTCAAGTTTGTTTTCATTCCAATTGTTATTAAGCCAAAAATAATTAACTTTGATAGTAGTAGTAGAGTGGGTAGATAAATGGGTGTCAATAGATCTAATGCCCATCCAATTATCTTGGTAGAAAAAAAGGAATAATTGGACTGGATACCCCAAGATATTAACGATTCAACAACCCATTTAATGGAACAAAGCCTTTTCCAAATCGGAGAGTCACCAACTTTATAAGCATAGTTAAGAGGGTGTTTACCTTGGCAATATTTTTCATCATAAAATTAGCCCAAAGGTTATAATTCTTTCTGAATTTCCACCAGAGTTTATGAGAAAATGCAGTGATAGCTTCACGAATAGGTTTGCAACCAAGAGCACCTTCACCAAAAGGACCACACCATTTATTCCAAGATGTCCAATGCATTCTTTTGGTAGAATTATTGGAGCCCAAAAAATTTGTTAAGTAAATGATCAATTCTGATAAGTGTAGCATTAGTGGGAATAATAGTTTGAATCAAATTAAGAGGCATAGAGTTCAGAGTGTTTTTAAGGATAGTGAGCCTACCACCAAAGGATAGTAAATGGAATTCCCAAATAGATATGTTATTTGAAATTTTTTGAATTAACTCATCAAAGAGATGGGAACGTTTTGGGCCTTTAAAGGGGGACCCAAGTACTTAGAGGTAATTGTTGATGTTTAAAATTAGTGATATGAAGGAATTGATTGATTTTAGTATTGGAGATGCTAGAGGAAGTGATAAAATAGCTTTTGTTATCATTTATTGAAAGGCCACTTTCTACCAAATTTATTTAAAATTTTAAGATGCTTGATGTGATGAATAGAAGCAAAAATAATAAAATGATTAACAAAACTTAGATGGGAAATAGGAGACCCAAGAGTTATAGTACATATTAGGCTTATTTAAGAATAAATCATTGAAGCTCCTAGATAAGTACTCAACAATAATAATAAATAAAGCTAGAGATAAGGGATCCCCTTGTCTTAAGACATGGGAAGAGGGAAATAAACCCAGGGCTTCCCCATTAAGAAAATCAAAAACCATGCATTATGGATACAATTTTTGATAAGAAAAATAAAATTTTTTTAGAAAACCCAAATAAATTCAAAATCTAGTAAAGGAAGTCCCAAGAGATGTTATCAAAGGGTTTGGTAATATCTAATTTGAAAAGAATGTTGCCCCCTCTAATTTTAACATCAAGTTCGTGAATTAGTTCTTTAGCAAGTAAAATATTGTCAGAAATAGATTTACCTCTAACAAAACCAGTTGGGTTGAGGGAGATAATTTTATTAAGTAAAGGACTAAGTCTTGGTAAGGATTTTAGAAATCATTATTGAAGAAGGTGCAAAGATTAATAGGTCTAAAATCACCCCAATAATCCGGTTATCTTTTTTTTGGTATGAGAATAATAAAAGTAATAAAAATACTTGAGAAAAGGATTACCATTAAAAAAATCAATCACCTCAATCAAATCATTTTAATGATAAACCAACATTTTGAAAAAATTGAGTAGTGAAACCCTCGGACCACAACAAATCAATGTTCATGCTATTTAGAACTTTAAAAAATTCATCTTCATTAGGCACAATGGTAAGCAAATCATTATCATCATTATTAATAATGGAAAGAATCAGGTGCGATTTGGAAATAGCTTCATAAGAGCAATTCTTGTTAAGCATATTTATAAAGTAATTAATAATTGAATCCTTAATCTCATTTTCTTCATAATCCAATCTTCATAGTCATTTTAATTTTTTGAATATTATTCAAAGCTCTCTTTTCTTAACCAAAGCATGGAAATACCTAGTATTCCTCACCATCTGTAATATCTTTACTAGCTTTTTTGGCTAGTAAGTCTCTTCCATATTTTAAAATTGACAAGTTTATCTTTTTGCTTGATCAATTCGTAAGCTTAGAAGGATTAGACATAGAGACTTCAAGTCTTTTATGTTTAAACCAAAGTCTATTCATTCCCATAATTGAATTATCTTGATGTAAAGGGTTTTTCAAATTCTTAGCTACAACATCAAGGAAATTAATATGTTGCATCCACATGTTCTAAAATCTAAAAGGAGATGATTTTTATAATTTATTAGAATTATGTTTAACAGAAACCAGAAGAGGAGCATGATTAGACAAGGTTCTACTTAAATGATCAACATAAGTAATATACCATTGAGTAATCCATGAGTATTAAAAAGAATCTTGTCCAACCTTTTCCAAAGTCTAAAGTTTTCCCAAGTGTAATTAGAAAACTCATAGCCAATATCAACTAAATTACAATCAAGGATCATATTAGAAAATTCTTTCATAGAATAAATATTGGGGGAGCAACCACCACTCATTTGAAGAAAATAAAATAGTGTTGAAATCACTGAAACTAAGGTTTGTTGAGAGGTAGTAAAATTTCTCAAATTATCCCAAAGGAGGTTTTGACAGATATAACAAAATGCATAAACAAAAGAGCCCAAAACACAATAGTCACCATAAGAGATTTGAGCATTAACAACTTGTTCAAAATCATCAATAATAAAACCTCAATGAAATTATTCTAAAAAAACACTAGATCTTATTACTAACATTGGAGTAAAATTTGTTTATAGCATCATTCTAGCAACATGATTAATTTTATTAGCATGAATAAGAGGTTCCAATGAGTAAAGAAATATTATGAATGACAAAGATTTCTAATATGATTCTGAATATAGAGGGTACTAATCCATCTAATGTTCCCAATAAGAAAATTAAACATAATGAAAGTAAAAAGGGGGAAAGAAAAGGATAATTAAGAGAAGAGTGAGAGGCTATAGCAGATCTAGTGTTTTTAGATAGTTTGTGATGGTAATTTTTAACACTTTTTTTCTTTTTGGCATGATAAGTTTGAAAACCATTTCCTTTTCCCCTAGAGTCATCATCTGAGTAAGATTTAGTAACATTGGTCACCAATTTAGGAGACTTCTCCAAGTGTTTATAGGGGAGTTCACCCTCTTCCAAATCCAAATTAAGTTGAAAAGTAGGATTAACATGAATACCAAGATTAGAAATGAGAGACAGTGATGATTTAGAACCATTAAAAGCATAGACAGTTAAATCCGGATCATAAATATTTTTTTTGCTTTGACATCATTTAAATCTTCATTGAAAACTTAATTTTCATCAATCAAAGTTGGCATAGAAGCAATGATAGAATCAAAGGAAAGAATCATCATCCAATAACCTTGAAAATTTATTGTTACATTAGAAATTTTTAAATTTAAAGAAGAGGTAAGAGGTAAATCATCTTTCCCATTCTCGAAAGCCATAAGTAGGATCCAAAATTGGTTCAATAGAAATGACCCTGATATTCAAGAAATCAACCTTAATAGCAACCTTCATACCATTCTTAGTATCTGAGGCTGATTTTTGAACATATGTAAGGATCAGCTTATGACTAGGAACAAGATTTTATTTGGGAGGATTTGTCTTTCTTAAATGAGGATGGAGAATAAAGCAGTCAAAAGTTTCATGGCCATGAATTTTATAGTTAGAACAAAAAATTGGAAGATTCTCCAATTCAACCTTTTATGAATACCCATATTTTTTGAGCCAATCCAAACTTCCTTAGGGTATTTTTTAGTTATGTCTAATTCCACTATCTAACCACGAGAGGCAGATCTCATGGTCGAGTGGTTGCAAAGGCGACAAAAAGAGCCCCAAACAAAAAAGCACATGATGTGTAACAAAATGAATGGGCATATCAGGAAGAGACAATAAGAGATTCTTCCTTAATGTAAAAAAGGGGTGACCGCTTCAGTAAGCACATTTGATAATTAAAGATGAAGAGTGATGCACAAAAATACATGAATAATCTAGATCGTTAGAAAGTTGAATCAAAATATGTTGAGGGTCACTAAGACTAATCGAGAAGGCACCCATAAGCTTAAGATGATGAAAAGGTGCAGATTTTATCCAAATTCGATGGCGTAAAGAAATTTTCTAAAGAGAGAATTCAAATGGTTTCACCAACAATTCAACATCCACATCGAGCACATAATGGTGGCAAACCATGAAAGAAAGAAGTCAAAATGAGATTAACTAACTCAACAAGGTGAGAAACCTTACTAGAGCTTCCTTAAATGATTTAGTAGAATTTGTAGCATTTAGGGGATCCCAAAATGTCTGATGTCTTAGCCAAAGCATCCAAAATTTGAGGTGGAGCCATATGAATCAAACTCACCATAGCCATGATTAAGGATGAAGCATCACATAATCGGACAGATGCCATTCAAGCCTTTGAATTCTATCAAAACTGAAGCCAAAGTTATAGAGATCCCCAGACGGGGATGCGCCACAATGAGGGATGCAAAATTGCGAGAAAAGCTTCGGGAGGGAGGAGGTTTTGGTTTGGGGTTAGGGTTAAGGTTAGGTTAGGGTTAGTGGTTAGGGTTAGGGTTCGTTAAGGTTAGGTTAGGTTAGGGTTAGGGTTATAGTTTAGTTTAGAGTTTAGTTTATTATTTAAACTTTAGGGTTTAGTTTAGATTTAAGTTTAGAATTTAGGTTTAGGTTTAGTTTGTTTAGTTTAGGGTTTAGACTTTAGGTTTTAACTTTAGGTTTAAAATTTATAGTTAGTTAATTTAAACTTAGGTTTAAGTTTAGGTTTTAGATTTTTAGGGTTTTGAGTTTAGGGTTAGCTTAGGGTTTAAGGTTTTAGGGTTTTTTAGGGTTTAGGGTTTAGGGTTTAGGTTTAGGGTTTGTGGTTTAGGTTTAAGGTATAGGTTTAGGTTTAGGTTTATTAGGTTTTAGGTTTAAGGTTTAAGGTTTAGGATTTTTTAGGGTTTAAGGTTTCAGAATTAGATTTTAGGTTTAGAGTTCAAGTTTTAGTTTAGGGTTTAGGGTTTTTGGTTTTTTTAATAGAGAATAAATTTAGATTCAACATTTCTTCTTTTTGATTTCATCAACCAAGTAACACACCAAGTTTTCTAAGACACAAGTGGTGACATAGATAAAAAATGAGCATGCATAGAGCAAATTAAAAACCCTAGATAACTAAAATTGTCTCTACTATAAAGACATAATTCCATAAGCAGTAGATTGGATCGACTATTCTTCAGTTTCCTTGGTTCCCATCATAACCACCCTGGCCTCTCGAGTAGTGGAATCCACCATAATATCCTCAATCTCTCTCTCTGCCATAACCACGGTTGTAACCTCTATCACTCCTCCCACCTCCAAAACCACCACTGCTCTGACCACCACCTCCATATCCACCAGCCAAATCTAGGCTGAGCCTAGTTAATGGTGATGTTCCTGCCCATGCGTAGGGTTTAGGTTTAAGTTTAGGTTTATTAGGTTTTAGGCTTTAGGTTTATTTTTAAATTTATTTAGTTACTTTAGGTTTAGGTTTAGGGTTCAGGGTTTAAGGTCTAAGGTTTATGGTTTAGGGTTTAGGGTTTAGGGTTTAAGATTTTAGGGTTTATGCTTTTAAGTTTTAGGGTTTAGGGTTTAGGGATAGGGTTTAGGATTTAGGGTTTAGGGTTTAAGGTTGTAGGTTTAGGGTTGTAGGTTTAGGGTTTAGGGTTTTTGGTTTAGGGTTTTGGATTTAGGGTTTAAGGTTTTTTTAAAAAAAAAAAAAATTAAGTAAACCAATAGGTTTAGGTTTATTTAGTATATTTAATCTATTTTTTATTTATTTAAGTTTAGTTTATTTTTATTTATATTTAGTTTAGTTTATTTATTTTAGGTTTATTTATTTTAGTTTACATTTTTTATTTAAGTTTATTTTTTAGGTTTAGGTTTATTTTTTAGTTGAGTTTTATTTTTATTTTATTTTATAGGTTTAGGTTTTATTTTTTATTTTTAGGTTTAAGTTTATTTTATTTTTTTTAGGTTTTAGGTTTTATTTTTTAGGATTATTTTAGGTTTATTTTGTTTAGGTTCATGTTTAATTTTAGTTTATTTTATTATATTTAGTTTAGGTTTAGGTTTATGTTTTATTTATTTTAGGATAGTTTATTTTAGTTTAAGTTTAACTTTTTATTATTTTGTTTATTTTATTTTTATTTTAGGTTTCGGTTTTTTTAGTTTAGGGTTTTGGTTTTTGTTTTTATTTCTTTTTAGGTTTATTTTTTAGGTTTAGGTTTTTATTTAGTTTTATTTTGTTTTATTTTAGTATTATTTTATTTTATTTTATGTTTAGTTTTTATTTTATTTAGGTTTTTTATTCTTAGGTTTACTTTATTTTTTCATTTAGTTTAGGTTTTTATTTATTTTATTTTAGTTTAATTTTATTATTTTATTTTTTTTAGGTTTAGGTTTATGTTTTAGCAGGTTTTATTTTATTTTATTTTTTATTTTATTTAGGTTTTATTTTTTTATTTATTTTATTTTAGGTTTTATTTAGTTTAGGTTTTAGGGTTTAGTTTAGGGTTTAGGGTTTAGGTTTAGGTTTAGGGTTTATGGTTTTAGGGTTTAGGATTTTGGGTTTAGGATTTAGGGTTAGGGTTTAGGGTTTAGGGTTTAGGTTTGTTGGTTTAGGTTTTAGGGTTTAGGGTTTATTTTTTTTTTTTGGTAAAAGGAATTTTTTTTACCAAAAGTGAAGGATACATGTCCTTAAAGGGGATAAATCTCAAAGACTAATGCTCAAAGAGCTACAAAGACCTAAGAAAAAAACCTAACTAATAAAAAAAAAGCCAAAGGAAAACTAAAAAAAGCTACAACACAAAATCCGACAGATCTTACCACAAGAGATCAGAGCAAACAAAGGACTAGGAAAAAAACTAAAGAAGAGATAAGCACAATTAAAATAAAATAAACAAACATAAAGAGAAATGAAAGAAAAGCTAAGGAAAAGGCTCAGGATCAATCATAAACTTTAGAAGGGGCAAGAAAAATTTGTGAGTAGCCAAACTCTCAAAGGAGGTTCTGATCACAAAAATGCTACCAACCAACAAAATGTAAACATCCCATCATAGAACAAACCTCACAAAGGCACGAGCACACACCAATAACCAATAAAGATCTAGAACCACCACCAAAAGGAAGAACAACAACAGCCACCAAATGGCAGCATGAAAAATTGAGCCAACAAAGAAAAAATTCCAAGTTAGCACAACCATCCAACCACCCAAAAGTAGTAGGAGAAAGAAACAAGTCACCAACCAAGGAAGAAATATCAGAAATAAGCAAGGGGAAGAAGAGAAACAAGCTCAAATCCCAACTAGACTAAAGAAACCAAAAGACCATAATAACCACCAACCAAAATAAGTAACAAATCCACAAATGAGTAGGATAGGAAAAAATAAAACCTAGCCCAACTGCTATAATGAAATAAAGGAAGAGTAGCACAACCAACATCACATCAGAGAAGGCACCCAAAACCAAGAAGCTCAAGGAGACCACAAATCCCCAAAGAAAGCCAACCAACCAAAAAAGCCAAAAAAAATAAACCCACAAGAGATACCACAATAAGTAAGAAGAAATCGATAATAGCCGATAACCAAAATAGCAAAAGCCACATTCCAACCTATAAAATACAAGAATAAAACAAAATAGAAAGTGCCCAAGAAAGGACCCAATAGTAACAATAAACCAAAACCAGAAGCTCCCAAACAGAAGCCCCAAGAAAACCACCAACAGGAAAGAAAGAAAAAAATACTAAGAAAATCAAACATAAGGAAAATCAAATTTATCTACATTTGATAGCCCTCTTAATTTCTTAGAAATATTCACATTGGTAAACAAAGTAAAATTAGAGAGGTTACAACCCAAACCAGCTAAGAAATCTGTACAAGCATTACCTTCTCTTAAAATATGAGTAATTTAAAAATAAAGTTTAGATATAATAGCTTTAATATTTCTTATTTAATAAAAAAGCTCAGCTTTACCCTTATGGTTAGAATTGATCATAGCAACAACCATCTTAGCATCAGATTCCAACCAAATAGTATGAAAATTTCTATACAAACAAAGCTTAAGAGCATGATAAACAACCAATAATTCAGTAAAAATAATAGAATTAGTAGAGAGAGGAGTGGAAAAAACCAAGATAATATTCCCAAGATTATTTCTAAAAATACCACCACAACCCCACTTGTTCTATGCAACAGATCCATCAGTATTGATTTTAATACAATAATTAAGAGGCTTAATCCAATGAAGAATTTTATAATATGGAGACAAGACATAATAACAAAAATTGATACCCAATTTAGAGGCAAGAAACTTGCAACCTTTAAAATTAGTACCACTAAGAAGAGCAGCCTTATGTAAAGAAAAAATATCTCTAGTCCTAGCAATATTCCTCTTATAATTCAAATGCACATTATGATGCTTAGCATCATTTCTGTCAAGCCAAATAAACCAAATCAAAGAAAATAAGAGTTAAGAAGTTGCATTAAAGTTAAATTACCATTAAACAATTTAATTTAAATAAATTCTCATACCAACTCCAAACTTTAGATGTAATGGCACCATTAACAAAAACATGACTAACATTCTTAATATGATGGCAACACATGCATTTAAAGGGTGGATAAAAACCTTTGTTTAAGAGTAAACAATCAATAGCAATACAATCCCTTAAAATTCTCCACACAAGAATAGAATAAAATGTAGGAATAATATTATTATTCTTTTTAAGGAATAGAGAAGAGGATTTTTTAACTCTAATATAGTGCCAAGTATCTATTGGTGTTTTCTTATAGAAAGAAATGACACCACATAGAGTTTAGAAATATTTTATTTAGATGACCAAATACAACATTAAGGAATAAACATATTATCTCAAAAGATAAACATGCTCTCCTCTAATTGATTCAATCATTTTAATAAAATACACCTAAGGCTAGTGGGACTTTTGTGTGCTAGAGTATTTTTTTCTGAACTACATGGAAAAGTAGAACAGGGTTTATTTTATCTTGGGATCATGGTTTCCTATAAAGGGAAGCCTCTATAGTTAATTACATCTTAGGAAGGGTCTCTTCCTAAGAATACTCTCGATTAAAGAAATAAATGGTTATTCTTAAAGACTACTAAGGTAGCTTTCAAAGGATTGATTTTTGGAAATTCAATTGGGAGGTCCAAATTGAGAGAGTCATTTTCAAGAGTCAAATGGGAATGACTAGGAAATGCCTATTGATATTGGGATACCAGTAGACATTTCAACTATCCTACAACTAGGCTTCAAATTTGGAATTTAATTTTAGAGTTTTAGTCATCATTTTCTTAAAAATCTAGGGGTTAGATTCTAGCAGCACAAGATTGTAAAAATTCCTAGGGTTGAAGACTTATTCCTAAAAAGGATGCTTTAGAACATAGTCTATAGGAGCTTCTGACACATGTAAGATGCTCGACCTTATTCTACCCTTAGAAATCATTGGCCATTCTCCTCACCTGAGGGAACTAGCCTATTCTTGACTCTTCTGGACTTACAGCCTGCATGGAGTAGGCTACCAGCTAACACCACCTATGCATATTTTAAATTTATGCATCACATGAATGCAAGATGGCTGGGCTATTGCATTTTTAGGAAAGAAATCTATGAAACTAGACTCACTCCTTAATCCCTAAGATCATGTAGGGCATGAGGATGCATCTAACTAATGCATATTTTCCAAGTTTTATGAATTTTGACACAAGATTCATTTAGGTCATAGGAATGCAATTTATGCCTAATGCATGCAATTAGAAAAGGTTATGGGCCAAATCAGAATAGAAGAAGGTGTTCTTCCATCATAGGCTCTCAAAGGTCAAGCCCAAGTTCTCTAGCAAAGATGGAAGCCCTTCCTTAATCAAGAGTGAAATAATATAATTTATGCATTATGTTAAAACATCCAGCTAAGGGGTTGCTACATATTTTATCTTGCTTTAATGCCTAGGCTTTTATATGAAGATTATGAATTGCATTTATTTTTTATGTTTTGATTGATTTAGTTGGGTAAAAATTTAGTTTATCCTATGAGCCTACATCTAGGAATACATCACAGCACAAACATAGCACAAAAATAAACTAAAAAAAGCATGTTGTTTCTATTGCACACCCAAAATAAATCAAGCCAAATTAAATTATATAAGAAAAAGAGATGTGGTACCGTACACAGAAAAGAAAGAAACATGGGCGAGTTGCCTTATACAACCCACTAGAACTGCAAGTTTAGAACTATGGGTCTTCTTTCAAGGAAAGTCTCCTTTTTTAGGGACATCCATCGGGCCACACAAGGGACCACTGCACCATCTCTTGCTTGGGTTAGCTTCTACTAATCCTAGACCCCATAGATCCTAACCTAATTCTATGCACAAATTTACATTTAAAATTTAAAAGAAATCCTACACCCGAAAATGAGTTGAAATACACACATACACAAAATTTAAATTTCACAAACATACGGGATTAGCGTTAGTTGCTTGCTAGGCCCACCTATCTTATGGATTATGTTAAAGGATTTTTAGCACCTAGAAGAAAATAAATATTTTATGATTTATTTATTACAACGTTCCCTTTAACACAACCCCTTGCAAAAAAATAGTGTTAAATTTAGAAAGAATGCCCTAACATCCAGTCTAACGAACAAACAAGCCTAGGCATCCAATCTAATGAAGATCACATTTTGTTTGAAAATGACCACAACTGAATTCCTTAAGTAAAAACTCAAGCTCGTTAATGGTATACTTCAATTCATTGGATGATTGGCTTTGGAATTGTTCTTAGAGCTTTGAAACCTCAAATTGAACTTGCTTGCCAAAGGAATTGGTTAATTCCACACCGATTGTTCCCTAGACCAACCCTTGGCTTGAAAATTTTAGCTTTGGTGGTTTGCAATGGTTAAGGACACTTGGGAGGGGGAAGAGCTTTCATTTATTTGGTTTGTGTATGAAGGTGAAGGGAACTTCAATTCTCCTTAGGGAAGATTGTATCTGTGTTTTTGCTATGTGGCTAAGAGCTTTAAAGCACTTTTTTGTCTAATCCTTGGTCATAGGGGCATGAAGAGAGCTTGAAAGCTTGCTAGGATCCCCTCTCTACCTTACAAGTTTCTAGGCTGAAGAGGTGGGAAGATAAGGAAAGGAAAATGGATTTTACCTTCCCTTGGTGAATTTTTTTAATTCATTTTGGGTTTTCTAATTTAGTTCTTTAAGTGTCTTAGTTAAGGAGATTAATTAGTAGCTAATTCCCTCATTAACAAGGCTTAAGAGTATTAGTCTCCATCCCATATGCATTGGTTGAAAGTGATTTGAATTTTCCTTGGGTTTTATTTTAATGTAGCCTATTTAGGTTATTTTGATTTACGAAATTTAACTTACCAAATCTAGGCCTCAATGGACACAATTTTATTTGTCATTATGATTAAACATGTTTATTTGATAATTTAAATTATTTTTGATGATTTAATTTGTTCAAATTTTAATGGGTTGACTTTTTGACCATGGAGGCCCGCTTAAGTCAATCGTAGGTTGACTAGAGTTAACTTTAGGTTTGACTTTAAACTTTCCATATTTTCATTGATTTACTTGATTTAATTTATGTTGGATATTTGATTTGTTTTTGCATCAAACTAAGTAGATTGGATTTAGCTAAAAATGCATTTCCTAAGTTACTAAGCATAATGACTTGGATATTGAATTAGAAAATTTCTATTTGAACTTAAGATCTTCTCATTGCTAAAATGACCTCTTCTGAAAATGAGGTCAACAATTGGACCAATATGTGTAGTGGATCAGCCAGAATACACTACACATATTGGTGTTGACCAGATTGATCAACATACAACCATAAACTTGGGGTTCCAATTCATGATTTTGATTTTTGATTTGAATTTCTATTTAGGTTTTGATTGTGAAAGATAGGTATATGTATACCTATATTTGCTTTGGAGGTGTGATTCATTCCTAGAAACTTAACTTCATTAAGTTCTAGGATGAATAAGAATGGAATCAAAGAATGATCAATTCCCAATGCAATCACTATGCTCAAAGGGACTTACTTTAAAATAGAATAGTAGTGATCCATGTGATTAGCTAATAAGGGTTGTTAAGGGCATGGTCCATCCTAGTTAGCTAAAGAGAGGAGAGGGGTCTTTAAAACATGATCCAATCCTCAAAAGCTATGCTAGAGAAGTGGCTTGAAATGCTTGATCCTAATCGACACTTTGACTATTAAATAGGGGTGCATGGACTTAATCTATTTGAGTAGTCCAAAGAAATGGGGACTTCAATGGCTTGGTTCCATTCCATAGTGAATAGGAAATAGGAACTTACTCTATTTGGTTTGAAAGAATGCCACTAGAGAACTTACTTCTTTTGATTAAAGAAGAAATGGGACTTACATCTTTTTTATTAGCTAATAAGATGGGGTTGTTAAGGGCATGATCTATCATAATTAGATAAAATGACAAAAGGGGTCCTTAAAGACATGATCCAATCCTCAAAATAAGATGCCAACTAGGGACTTACTCTAATGTGATTAGCTAATAAGAAGGGGTCATTAAGGGCATAATCCATCTTAATTAATTAAAAAGAGGAAAGGGGTCCTTAAAGACATGATCCAATCCTCAAAATAAGATGCCAACTGGGGACATACACTTATGTAGGGTGCCGAGTGGGGGACTTACTCTTACTTTATTAGAAAGAATGCCAACTAAGGAGCTTACTTCTTTCTAATTAGAAAGAATGCCGGGACTTACTTCTTTCTAATTACCTAATAAGATGGGGCCATTAAGGGCATGATCCATCCTAATAAGCTTAAAAGAGGAGAGAGGTCCTTAAAGACATGATCCAATCCTCAAAATAGGATGCCAAGGGGGACTTACTCTAGATGTTTAGAAAAATGCTAAGAGACTTACATCTTTTTGGCTATTAAAAGGTGTCATAAAGACTTGAACCAATCTAAATAGCCTGCGTAATGTGAAAGGGGTCACAATGACTTGATCCAATCATGTACACATAATAGGAATGGTGCCACAAATACTTTGTTTGAAAATGGAAAGTAGGAATGGTGCCATGAAAGGGCTTGATCCAAATACAAAGATAGTTTTCATGGGAATGGTTAGAAGGATTACTAACAGGAAGACATGAAATATTGAGAAAGGGACATCTCAAGTAATGTATAGAAAGGTCCAAAATTTCTCCATTATAGTGATATGAATTACAAAAAGGGGTCAATGACTTACTCATAATCATAAGTTTTGACTTTTAAGAAAGTTTCATGAACTTAATCTTTACTCGTGTCAACTTGATAAAGAAAGGGTGATGGGAGATTTTCTTCCTTGATTTCACTAATACTCCTTACACATGAAGAAGTTTAGTGAGAAGGTTTCAAAGAGTTCGAATTTATTTTTTTGAAGGAGGACACATGAAGAAGTTTAGTGAGAAGGTTTCAAAGAGTTGGAATTTATTTTTTTGAAGGAGAATTTTGGTATATTTTGGACCAAATGCTTTACTATGCCATGAGCATAGAAGTTCATCATATTTCTTTCTTTATTCTTCTTTTCTCAAAGTTACAATGAACCATGCTAGATGTCCATGTCACTGAAGGCAAGACATCATAGGGTACTAACATGAGAATTCTATCTTTTTGAGCTTGCATGTGGCTTCTCAAATGTAATTTCTATTTCTTTTTGTTTGGACATGTATGCCATTTCTTCTTTGTTGACATGAATCAACAGCTTATAGGGCATTTCTTGGGATCAATAGGGATCAAAAGATTCCTTTAAAGCTTTTCAAAGTGAATGAGAATCAAGATAATCTTTGGATTCTCATGGAGACAAAAAATTTTATCCCTAATCAATAATGGAATTGAAAGGATTAACTTATTAGAAAAATTAAGATTCTCTAATAAGTTTGAAATTGAATTTCTTCAGTTAATTTATTATTCTTTAAAGGATATATGAAATGAAATTTTATAATTATCTTTGATTCATTCTTTTTTTTTTTTTTTGCATTTTTTTATCCTTTTATATTTTTTGAGGTCTTTGAAATTACTTAGTAAATTTCAAGACTCTATATGTAGTAATAAGATTGTTCTTCAAATCATGATGTTTCTTTTTTATTTTTTTTCTTCTTTAGCAAGATTTTCAATATAACCCTTAACCAAATTGAAAGTGGGACTATAAGAAATCTTGAGTAAGACCCTTTTTGCTAAATTGCCCAAAATATTTTGAGATTGAATGATATGACTCTATAATAGAACATTCTTGTAAGGATTTTGAATGTCATATCATATGCTTTCAATTCTTCTTTTCTAGAATTATTTTAATTTGATAATTTTAGATAAGTTATCCTTAATAAATAATCTTATGCATGAAAGCATTTTTTGATTTTAAAATGAAATATGGGTAATATGAACCCATTTTCAAGGTAAAGATTATACCCTAGTCCTAGGATGTGGGTCAATAATGATGTTAGCTAACCAAGAAGAATGTTTTCTTCTCATGTACATCCATCATTTTCTAGCTTTTAATTTAGCAAAAATTTTACTTTTCTTTTTGAATTTGACCACAATCATCAAGGGACTTAGTTTATGGAAATGGCATCAAGCTTAAGTTTATAGACCACTACATCTGGAGATCATTCCAATTTATTTTCAGATAAAGTAGTCTTTAAACCCAAAAAGATAGGTTGATCAAGCCATCAGTAGCTAACTCATTAAAGAGTTAGATCATTGATATCAACTTGTCAATTATGGAATGGGATTTTTCTTCAAATTCTAAGTGTGCATCCTAAACTTGAAGACTTTATAAATCTCCAGACACATCTAAACAAAATTTATGCATTCTACTAGAGTGCCTTTTGAAAAGAAAAGTTAGGACCCAAACTACTAAAGCTTTTATCCTACAATGGCTCTATGATTCCATAACTTTTTTGTTTATGGTTATAGGCCACTTGCAATGGAATTAGAGTATACTCAATGAGATCTTTCCATAGAAAGGATATGGACCTGAAAAGAAGATCCATTATCTTTTCTTTTAACCAAGCTCACTCAATCATGGAAAAGGCTAAAATGATAAAGTATGAGATATCTCCTTATTTTTGTTCATCTAGGGATAATTTTTGACTTCTAACCATACCACTTTATTTTCATGTGGAGAAGTTTGAAGTTAAAATGTCCATTTACATTGGGTATTTTCACTTCATTTGTAATGGAATCATAGCATACTCAATGAGACCTTTGACATTCGAAAAATATGGACTTCTGAAAAAGAAGATCCACTATCTTTTTGTTTAACCTGCCAAGTGAGCTCACCCAATCATGGAGAAGGCTAAAATGACAAAGCATGAGATATGTCGATTATTTGTTTAGCTAGGGACAATTTTTAACTTCTAACCTACCATTTTATTTTGATGTGGAGAATTTTAAAGTCAAAAATGTTCAATGCTTAGAAATTTTAGACTTCATTCTTTTGTTCTTGGATATAGTTCTTCCATCCCTTTACTTTTCTTTCTTCATTTCTTTTGGTAATATTCTGATTTCATTTCTTTATGAAAGGTTACATTTGGTAATTTTCCTAGTTAGAAGATTCACTAAGAAGATAGATTTATTTAAATCATTTACATAACATTTCACTCTTTATGAAATGACTCCACTAAATGATTTTCTATGAAATTTGATGTATTTGACTTTTTGTCCAAATACAACATTATATTGATTGACTTTTGATATGATTCAAGTCTTTGCTTGATTGATCATATAATATGATCCAACATTTCTATTTCTTTTCATCTTTTCATGGAACAATAAATCTAGTAAAGCCATTTAAAATTGGTAAAATGACTTTCTAAAGATGTTACACTTATGAATTCAAAATTATTTAGAGTGAGTCATTTAAGATTGGCATAATGACTTCCTTGGAAGCTTTGCACTTTTGAAATCAAAATTTTCTAATGGAATCAAATATGTTGTGAGGTCATTTAGGAGTAGCATAATGATATTCCTAAATACTCAACACTTTTGTATGAATATGAACATCTTTCAACAATCAATATGTTTCTTCTTTTCTTTCCATTTGATTCCCTTTTTTTTTATTTGGGCTGGATAGGACCATCCAAGAGCATTTAAAGATGTTTCATGAATTCCTAAGTTGCTTTTTTCATGTTTGAATTTTTATCTTCAATGAACAATGTGATTGAGACTAAGTTCTTTTTCTAGGTTGTGTTTTCAAGATTGAATTTTCATGAAGCTAAAAATTACTTTCTTTATTTGATTGAATTTATAAGGCTCATCTTATCAAAGCTTGATTAGAATTCAGCCTATATAAATTCACTTTCGTGTTTATAATTAATGTTGACCGATGCACCCGGATCAACAAGTGGTTTGGAGATTTTCTTTTGAATTTTCTACATCGACTAAAATGTCAATAAGTTCTTAGTAGTCTATCTTTGTCATAGAAGATAACCCTAGAACCTTTTCATAGTGGAATGCCACATCAGGAAGTTGCTTATAGTTAAGTAAGGCAAATTTCATGATTATGTAATGCCTTGCTTTACTTTCATTTTTTTTTCATTTTTTTATTATATTTCATATTTTATATTGCTTTTAATGAGCATTATGATGCTTGATTTTTGAGCAACTTCTCTAAGATGGGCAAGATATCACATTTTGAAGATGACTCATTTGCCATTTATTTTCAATGTCATTTGAGGTGGAATAACTCTACCATTTTGAATTTGATTTCAAGAATTTCCCTTTTGATATGAGAAGGTAGTTCTAACTCTATCCTCAATCGATAAATAGACCTCATTATCTATTCATTTAAAGGATCATCGATTAAAAGAGGACCGTCTAGGGTATATGTTGTGCTATTAGAAAGTCAAGTTTGATTTGCATTCATTTATAGCACATATAAGATTAAAGGTAATCGTAGCTTGCAATGAAATCTTTGACCACCATACTTGACATTAAGTTAATGTCAAATTGGTCATAAGACATTGCAAAGGATTCTCCTTAGATTTTTAAAGCAGTTTTTGTTCCACCAAGTGATATTATGCTTAACCCTTTTAAGCTTAAGCCAGAATCTCATCATACCAAATGCAAAATCATCAGGAGAAAGAGGAGCACACTAATTATAAGCAATAACATCAAGAAAACTTTTATTTTGTAACCACATATTTTGAAAACAAAATTTTTTAATGACATTATTGTTATGAACAACATCCTTAATAGAAACCAAAGAGAGCATGATGAGAGAGTTCTATTAAGATGCTCCAATGAAGTTAAAGGCTAACAATTTAACAAATAATTATTAAATAATGCATGATCAAACCGTTGCCACAATCTATGATTATTCCAAATAAATTGAGAACCAATGAAACCAACATCATATAGATTACAATCCAAAATCATATTTGCAAAATCTTCTATTTAATGTAAATTTGGCAAAGAACCCCCTTTGCTTTCATTCAAAAAAAGGAGCATATTGAAATCCCCACTAACAATCCAAGAATTATTAACAATAGAAGCAAAATTCAATAATTTATCCCAAGGAATTCTCCTCCCTAACTTGTTACAAGCAGCATAAACAAAAGAACCAAAAGCATGATAATAACCAAATGAAATATCCACATTAATAACTTGATGAAAATCATTAATAACATTAGTAGAAAAAGAGATATTCCAAAATAGCCAAATGTTATTATTTATATTGAAATAAAAATTGCTAAAACCAATCAACCTGGCTACATGCATTATTTTAGAGGCTCAAGAATAACCAAGAAACCACCATTATAAATTCTACAAAGATACCTAATTTTATTTCTAACAACAAGAGTACCAATGCCCCTCACATTCCAAATAAGAAAGTTAAACATTAATTTTTATTTGGCAAAGAAGATGAAGAAGATAGTAGATCTAGAAACTTTAGGAGGATAATTTTAAACTATTTTTCCTTTTCACAAAAAAAAATTTGAAAATCTCTCATTTTCCATGGATTGATCATCAAAAATTTTTTGTCATCATTATTAACAATAGATTTAGAGAAGATCCCATTTGACAATAAGATAAATCCTCATTCTCCATTAAACAGAATTATCACTAAGAAAAATACCATCAAATAATAGTTAAAGAAAGGCGAAATAGATTTATTAACCAAACAAAAACTTGGTTGATTATCAACAAGCTCCATACCATCATTCTTGCCCAAATTCAAAGAAGATAAAACAAGATTTTCTTTTAAAAATTTTTTTGGCAAAAAAAGGGAAACATTTTCTATAATATTTTCAGCAACTTTATCACAAATCTCCTTAGAATCATAAACTAAAACAGGAAAATTATCCACTTGCAAATTTTCAAGAATATCAAAAATAATAATAGCCAAAACCTGATTACTCTCCAAAATAGTTACATAAGCATTTTTAACAAGCTTATCACTTCCACTTACATTGGGAACAACATTAGAAACATTAGGAACATCATTAGAAACATCAACAATTTCATTCACAGAACCATTATCCTTTTCATTTAAAGCGAATTTCTTTAATCACTTTTAAATCTCAATTTTTCCACCAACCTTAAGATCTTTAACCACTTTCTTTCAAAGATGTTGATGAGGAACAAAACATTCGATACATCATGCCCATGAGTTTTGCAATGATTGCTGCAAGAAGTTTTAAACTCAACCTGCTAGAAATATCCATATTTCTCTGATCCAATCCACACCTCCTTAGGAAATTTCTTTGTTACATTAATTTCAACAAGGATCTGAGCAATTGATGGCCTGGATTTGGCTACGATTGCTTGATTTTTTTGCAAGGGTCTACCAAAATAGAACTAATAGCATGCAAGAATTGATAATTAATAAAGTGAACCTAAAAGTAAAGATAACCAAATGCTATAGGAGATTCCATTTTAAAGTCAAAAAATGGAGTCCATTTAAGAATATGCATTTGAAAGTTTTAGCATAATAAGATCGGTGAGCAAGATATGACTATAATCAAGGTCATTAGACAATTTAATCCACATGTCTACCATCTAGTAAACCAATCAAAAAACACAAATATTAAAACATGATAGAAAAATCAAATTTCCTCATCTTGGGATGTGAAAAGAAAATTTTCCAATCAAAGTATACACATAAAGCTCGCCTAGTTTTTTAGTATCCAAGTCATAGCACATAATAGCTGGAACACCTTTGAAGGTTGTATGAACTAGGTTTAAAGAAAGATCAAAAGAAGTTGAAGAATTCTTACCAGCTAAGGCATCTTTGAAGGATTTAGAGGCAAAGGTTTAGCTATATCTAAAGAATCAGAAGCCCAAAAGGCGGTAGAGCATTTGGTTTTCCTAAGTATTTGTAGAACACCATGGTAAATGGTACCATTTAAAACAAGGATCGACCTAAGGTAGAAGATCAAGCCAAACTAGAAGAAATTTCTAGAAAATAAACATAAACAATGAGAAGGAGAATGAAAGGAAAGGGATTCAAGAATCTTGAGCTTCAAACAGGAAGGGAATGGGTTTAGGATTTTATTTTAGGATTTAGTTTATTACAAGGTTTAGGGTTTAGGTTTTTTAGTTATTGGTTTAGCTTAGTTAGTTTTTTAGGTTTAAGGATTTAGGTTTTTTTACTTATTTGTTTTTTTTAGTGTTTAGGTTTTAGTTATTTATTATTTATTAGATTTTAGTTTATTTTAGTTATTATTAGTTATTATTATTATATTATTATTATTATTATTATTATTATTATTATTGGGCTTAGGTTTAGTATTTTTTTGGGGGTGGGGGGATAGGTTTTTTATAGTTTAATTTTATTTAGGGTTTTATTTTTTGTTTTATTTTTATTTTTATTAGTAAGGTTTTGTGTTTATTTTTTATTAGTTTTTTATTATTTTTTTATTTTTTTTTTACTAGTTTTAATAGTTTTTAATTAGTTTAGTTATTATTATTTTTAGTTTTTTTTTTTTTTGTGGTTCATTTTTTTATTATTGGGTTTAGGTTTATTTTTTAGTTTTCTTTTGGGTTTAGGTTTTTTTAAGGTTTAGATTTTTATTAGTTTTTTATTAGGGTTTTAGTTTTTAATTTAATTTTTAATTTTTTGTTTTAGTTTTAGTTTTATTATTTTTAGGTTTTAGTGTTTTTGGGTTTAGGGTTTAGGGTTTAGTGTTTAAGGATTACTGTTTAGGGTTTAGAATTTTTTTAAGTTAGTAAGCTGGTAGGATTAGGTTTATTTAGTTTATATTTTATTTTTTATTTAGGTTTATTTTATTTTTATTTAGTTTAAGTTATTTTGTTTAGGTTTTTATTTTAGTTTATTTTTAGGTTTAGGTTTATTATGCTTATTTTTAATTTAGTTTGATTTTATTTATTTTTTAAGTTTAGGTTTTACTTTTATTATTAGGTTTAGGGTTTAGGTTTTGTTTAGGTTTAGGTTTAGGTTTTTTATTTATCTTTTGGGTTTAGATTTTAGGTTTTTATTTTAGGTTTATTTTTAGGTTTTATTTTTTTATTTTAGGTTTAGCTTTATTTTAAATTTATTTTATTATATTTAGTTTAGTTTAGGTTTAGTTTATTTTAAGTTTAGGTTTAGGTTTTATTTATTTTAGTTTAGGATTTTTTTTAGTTTAGGGTTTAGGTTTATTTTTATTTTTAGGTTTATATTTTAGGTTTTGGTTTTATTTAGTTTTATTCTAATTTTTTAGGTTTATTTTATTTTATTTTAGTTTTATTTTATTTAGGTTTTAATTTTTAGTTTATTTTATTTTTAGTTTAGTTTAGTTTTATTTATTTTATTTTAGTTTAGTTTTATTTTATTATTTTATTTTATTTTTTAGGTTTAGGTTTTGGTTTTAGTTTATGTTTTATCTTATTTTATTTTGTTATTTAATTTAGGTTTAGGTTTTATCTATTTATTTTAGGTTTTAATTTAGTTTAGGTTTAGGTTTTTTAGTTTTTAGGGTTTAGGGTTTAGGGTTTAGGGTTTAGAGTTTAAGGTTTAAGGTTTGGGGTTTAGGGTTTAGGGTTTAGGGTTGTAGGTTTTAGAGTTTAGGGTTTGAGTTTAAGCTTTAGGGTTTAGGGACTTAGGGTTTAGGTTTTAGGGTTTAAAGTTTAGGGTTTATGGTTTAGGGTTTAGTTTTCTTAGTTAGTGTTTAGGTTTTGGTTAGGGTTTTTTTTTAATTTTTTATCTTTTAATTTTTTAAATTAAATTTGTTGGTTTATGTTTATTTAGTTTATTTTTTATTTATTTTAGTTTATTTTACTTTTATTTTTATCTAGGTTTATTTTTATTTAGTTTAGTTTATTTATTTTAAGTTTATTTATTTTAATTTAGCTTTTTTATTTTAGTTTATTTTTTAGGCTTAGGTTTATTTTTATGTTTAGTTTATTTTTATTTTATTTATTAGTTTAGGTTTATTTTTTTTATTTTAGGTTTAGGTTTAGGCTTTTATTTTACTTTTTTTTTGGTTTAGGGTTTAGGTTTTTTTATATTATTTTTTATTTTTTAGGTTTTATTTTTTAAGTTTAGGTTTAGGTTTATTTTTAGTTTATTTTATTTTATCTTGATGTAGGTTTAGGTTTTATTTTTTTAGTTTAATTTATTTTAGTTTAGGTTTAGATTTATTTTATTTTTTTAGGTTTAGGTTTTATTTTTTTATTTTTAGGTTTATTTTTTAGGTTTAGGTATTTATTTAATTTTTATTTTATTTTATTTTAGGTTTAGTTTTATTTTATTTAAGTTTTGTAGATTAGTTTAGGTTTTTATTTATTTTATTTTACTTTAGTTTATATTTTTTATTTTATTTTATTTTTTTTTAGGTTTAGGTTTAGGTTTAGGTTTTAGTTTATATTTTTATTATATTTTGGTTAATGTTTCTTTATTTATTTTATCTCTAGGTTTTATTTAGTTTAGGTTTAGGTTTTTAGCTTCTTAGGTTTTAGGGTAGGTTTAGTTGGGGTTTAGGTTTGGGGTTTAGGGTTTAGGGTTTAGGGTTTAGTTTACATTTTTAGGGTTTAGGTTTTAGGTAGTTTAGGGTTTAGTGGGTTTAGGGTTTTAATATTTTAGGTTTAGGGTTTAGGGTTTAGGGTTTAGGTTTAGTTTAGGGTTTAGGTTTTAGTTTAGTGTTTAGGTTTTTGGTTTTTTTTAATGAGAACAAATTTAGATTCAATATTTCTTCTTTTGATTCATCAACCAAGTACACCAGTTTTTTTATGTCAGCGATGACATTGATCAAAAATGAGCATGCATAGTGAAAATGAAAAACCCTAGATAACTAGAATTATCTCTACTATAAAGACGCATTTCCATAAGTAGCAGATCAGATCAATCATTCTTTAATTTTTCTAGTTCCCATTAGAACCACCCAGGCCTCTCGAGTAACGAGATCCACCATCATATCCCCAATCTCTCCCTCTGTCACCACTATGGCTATAACCTCCATCACTCTTCCACCTCAACCACCACTACTGACAACCACCTCCATATATTAGCACCTTCCCCACCACCAAATGCAATTCGCCTCCACCTTCACTTCCACCGCTAGATCTGAGCCTAGTTGATAGTGATGTTCTTGCGATCAAGGTTCTTCCCATTCTTAGGGTTTAAGTTTATTATGTTTTATGCTTTAAGTTAATTTTTTAATTTATTTAGTTACTTTATGTTTAGGTTTAGGGTTTACAGTTTAGGGTAAGGGTTTAGGGTTTAGAGTTTAGGGTTTAGCGTTAATTTAAGGTTTAGTGTTTATTAGGGTTTAGCGTTAGTTTAAGGTTTAGTGTTTATTAGGGTTTTCAGTTTAGGGTTTTTAGGGTTTATGGTTTAAGGTTTAAGGTTTAGGATTTAGGGTTTAGGTTTAGGGTTTAGGGTTTATGGTTTTTTTAAGTTATATAAGGTGTTTAGTTTATTGTTTATTTTATTTATTTTATTTTATTTTATTTTTTATTTTTAGCTAGGTTTATTTTTTTTAAGTTTACTATATTTATTTTAGTTTATTTTTTATTTTAGGCTTAGGTTTAAGTTTGCTTTTTAGTTGTGTTTTATTTATAGTTTATTTTCTAGGTTTAGGTTTTATTTTTTTATTTTTTGGTTTAGGTTTAGGTTTTTCTTTTATTTTTTTAGGTTTAGGTTTTAGGTTTTTATTTTAGGTTTATTTTTTTTAGTTTAGGTTTGGTTTGATTTTAGTTTATTTTATTTTATTTAGATTAGGTTTAGGTAAGTTTAGTTTATTTTAGGTTTAGGTTTAGGTTTATTTATTTTAGTTTAATTTATTTTAGTTTAGTTTTTTATTTTGTTTTATTTTTTTTTATTTTAAGTTTAGGTTTTTTTTTAGTTTAGGGTTTAGGTTTTTTTTTTTTTTAGGTTTATTTTTTGTTTAGGTTTTATTTAGTTTTATTTTATTTTATTTTAGTGTTATTTTTTATTTATGTTTAGTTTATATTATATTAAGGTTTTTTATTCTTAGGTTTATTTTATTTTTTTAGTTTAGTTTTGGTTTTTATTTATTATATTTTAGTTTAATTTTATTTTAATAATTTTATTTTATTTTTATGTTTAGGTTTAGATTTAGTTTAGGTTTTTATTTTATCTTTTTTTATTTTTTTATACTAAGGCTTTAGTTTTTTGTTTATTTTAATTTTAGGTTTTATTTAGTTTAGGCTTATGTTTTTAGGTTTTAGATTTAGGGTTTAGGGTTTAAGGTTTAGGATTTAGGGTTTAGAGTTTAGGGTTTAGGGTTTAGGGTTAGAGTTTAGGGTTTCTTAGGGTTTAGGGTTTTGGGTTTTGGGGTTTAGGGTTTAGGGTTTAGGGTTTAGGGTTTAAGATAAGTTTTAGGGTTTAGAGTTTTTTTTTAAAAAAAAATTATGTAAACTTATAGGCTTAGGTTTATTTATTTGATATATTATTTATTTTACTTTTTTTTAGTTTTATTTAGTTTAGTTTATTAATTTAGGGTTTATTTATTTTTGTTTAGGTTTTTTATTTTAATTTATGTTTAGTTTAAATTTATGTTTATTTTAGTTTAGTTTTATTTTTTTTATGTTAGGTTTTAGTTTTATTTTATATTTTTTAGGTTTAGGTTTTTTATTTATTTTTGTTTAGTTTTTTCATTTATTTTTAGGTTTATTTTAAGTTTATTTAGTTTAAGCTTAGGTTTATTTTAGTTTATTTTTATATATTTAGTTTAGGGTTTAGTTTTAGTTTATTTTGGGTTTAGGTTTAGGTTTGATTTATTTTTGCTTTGTTTATTTCAGTTTAGTTTATTTTTATGTTGTTTATTTTAAGTTATTTTTTTTAGTTTAGGGTTTAGGTTTTATTTTTTATATGTTTTTAGGTTTATTTTTTTTTGGTTTAGGTTTTTATTTTATTTTATTCTAGGTTTAGTTTATTTTTATTTTATGTTTAGGTTTTATTTTATTTAAGTTTTAGTTTTAGGTTTATTTTATTTTTTTAATTTAGTTTATGTTTTCTTTATTTTATTTAGTTTTATTTTAATTTTTTATTTTATTTTATTTTTAGATTTAGATTTAGGTTTTAATTTAGGTTTTTAATTTAATTTATTAATGTTTAGGTTTTCTTATTTATTTTTTTAGGTTTTATTTATTTAGGTTTAAGATTTTAGGTTTTTAGTGTTTAGGTTTTATAGGTTTTATAGGTTTAGGGTTTAGTTATTTTATTTTAGGGTTTATTTAGTTTAGGGTTTAGTTTAGGTTTTAGAGTTTAGGGTTTTAGTTTAGGGTTTAGGCTTAGGGTTTAGGTTTAGGTTTAGGTTTAGGGTTTAGTTTATTTTAGGGTTTAAGGTTTAGGGTTAGGGTTTTTATTTAATTTTATTTTTTTTAGGTTTAGGGTTTAGGGTTAGTTTAGGGTTTAAGGTTTAGGGTTTAGGGTTTAGTTTTTAGGATTTTGGGCTTTTAGGGTTTAGGGTTTAGGGTTTTTTATAAAAATTAAAAATATGTTTAGGTTTATTTAGTTTATTTAATTTATTTATTTTATTTATTTTATTTGATTTTTTAGGTTTAAATTTTTTTTATTTAGTTTATTTTTTTTAGGTTTAGGTTTATTTTGTTTATTTTTTTGTTTATTTTATTTTATTTTTTTTATATATTTAGTTTTATTTTTTATTTTAAGTCTAGGTTTAGGTTTTAGTTTTTTATTTTTTGGTTTAGGTTTTACATTTTATTTTAGGTTTATTTTAGGTTTTAATTTTTAGTTTAGATTTACATTTATTTTTATTTTATATTATTTTATTTAATTTAGGTTAAGTTTATTTAAGTTTTAGGTTTAGTTTTTATTTATTTTAGTTTAGTTTATTTTGTTTAGGTTTAGGTTTATTTTATTTTGTTTATTTTTTAGGTTTAGGATTATATTAGTTTATAGTTTAGGTTTTATTTTATTTTACTTTTATTTTAGGTTTAGTTTTTATTTTATTTAGGTTTTTCATGTTTAGGTTTATTTTATTTTTTAGTTTAGTTTAGGTTTTATTTCTTTTATTTTTTTTTTAATTTTATTTTTATTTTATTTTATTATATTTTAGGTTTAGGTTTAGTTTTAGTTTATTTTAGTTAAGGTTTAGATTTATTTTATTTTGTTAATTTTATTTTTATTTAAAGTTTTGTTTTTTTAATAGTTTAGGGCTTATGTTTTATTTTAATTTATTTTTAGGTTTTATTTTTTTGGTTTATTTTTTAGGTTTAGGTTTTTTTTATTTTTTTATTTTACTTTAGGTTTATTTTATTTTTAATTTAGGTTTAGTTTTTTTTATTTAGGTTATTTATTTTTTGTTTAGTTTAGGTTTTTATTTAAATTATTTTATTTTTGTTTTAGGTTTTGGTTTAGTTTTTTGTTTTAGTTTATGTTTTTATTTTATTTTATTTTTTCTTAGGTTATTTTATTTATTTTATTTTTATGTTCTATTTAGTTTAGGTTTAGGTTTTAAGCTTTTTAGGATTTAGGGTTTTAGGTTAGTTGAGGAATTAAGGTTTGAGGTTTTGTGTTTAGGGTTTAGGGTTTAGGGCGTAGGGTTTAGTGTTTAGTATTTAGGGTTTAGGGTTCTTATGGTTTAGTGTTTAGGGTTGATGTTTAGGTTTTAGGTCTAGGGTTGAGATAATAGTTTAGGGATTAGGGTTTTTTTTAACATAGAGCAAATTCAGATTCAACATTTCTTCATTTTGATTTCATCAACCAAGTAATAAGTTTTCAAGACACAAATGATGACATAAATAAAAATGATAATGCATAGCAAAACCAAAGACAGTTCCATAAGTAGCGGTTATTGGTAGTTTCGGTTTTCCAATTAGAATGACCGGCCTCAGTAGTGGGATCCACCATCATATGATCTCTCCCTCGCCACCACCATGGTTAACCACCATCTTTCCTCTCAGAACCACCATTGCTAACCATATCCACCACCTCCAGTTCCTCACCACCACTCTAATATTGCCTTTGCCTTTTTCTTTATCTAGGTGAGCTTGGTTTTTGATGTTCCTATCAAGGTTTTTCCCCTTTCCTAGTGTTTAGGTTTAGGTTTAGGTTTATTAAGTTTTATGGTTTATGTTTTTTTTAGTTTATTTAGTTACTTTAGGTTTTGGTTTATGGTTTGGGGTTTTGAGTATAGGGTTTAGGGTTTAGGGTTTAAGGTTTTAAGGTTTTAGGGTTTATGGTTTAGGATTTTGTGTTTAGGGTTTAGGGTTTTTAATGGATTAGGGTTTAGGGTTTAGGGTTTAGGGTTGCGGGTTTAGTGTTGTAGGTGTAGGGTTTAGGGTTTAGGGTTAGTTTTAGGTTTATTTAGGGTTTCTTTTTAAAAAAAATTAAGTAACAGTAGGTTTAGTTTATTTAGTTTATTATTTATTTATTTTAGTTTATATATTTATTTTATTTATTATATTTTATTTAGTTAGTTTATTTATTTTAGTTTAGGTTTTATTTTTTTTTTTTTTAGGTTTAGGTTTTAAATTTTTATTTTGTTTATTTTTTTTATTTTAGGTTTAGTTTTTTTTATCTTAGGGTTTAGGTTTTATTTTTTATTTATTTTAAGTTTTATTTTTAGGCTTATTTTTTTTAGGTTTAGTTTTAGTTTTATTTTATTTTCTTTTAGGTTTATTTTATTTTATTTTACATTTAGAATTTATTTTATTAAGTCTTTTTTATTCTTAGGTTTATTTTATTTTTTAGTTTAACTTTGGTTTACATTCTTTATTTTAGTTTATTTTTTATTTTATTTTATTTTATTTTAGGTTTAAGTTTTGGTTTTAATTTAGGTTTTATTTTATTTTATTTTATTTTATTTAGGTTAGGTTTTTATTTATTTTATTTTTAGGTTTATTTAGTTTTGATTTAGGTTTTTTTTTAGTTTTTAGAGTTTAGGGTTTAGGGTTTAGGGTTTTAGGGTTTAGGGTTTAGGGTTTTAGGTTTAGGGTTTAGGGTTTAGGGTTTAGGTTTAGTGTTTAATTTATATTTAGGGTTTAGGATTTAATTTAAGTTTAGGGTTTAGGGTTTAGGGTTTGGTTTTAGGGTTTAGATTTTAGGTTTAGGGTTTAGGGTTTAGGTTTTATGGTTTTAAGGTTTAGGGTTAGTTTAGGATTTAGTTTAGGGTTTATGGTTTTATTTTAGGTTAGGTTTTTAGGTTTAGGGTTTAGGGTTAAGGTTTTTTTTTTAATTTTCTTTAAATTAAATAAATTGGTAGGTTAAGTTTATTTAGTTTATTTTTTTAGTTTAAATTTTTTTTTTTTACTTAGGTTTATTTTTTTTATATTTAGTTTAATTTATTTATTTTAGGTTTATTTATTTTAGTTTAATTTTTAGGTTTAGGTTTAGGTTTAGTTTATTTTATTTTATTTAGTTTTGGTTTAGGTTTAAGTCATTTTAGTTTATTTTATTTTTTAGTTTTATTTATTTTAGTTTAGTTTATTTTAGTTTAGGTTTATGTTTATTTTATTTTAATTTTAGGTTTAGTTTTTTTTAGTTTAGTTTAGGTTTTATTTTTTTATTTATTTTAGGTTATTTTTAGGTTTATCTTTTATTTAGTTTTTATTTTATTTTTATTTAGGTTTATTTTATCTTAGTTTAGGTTTAGTTTTTTATTTATTTAGGTTTTTTATTTTTTAGTTTAGTTTATATTTTATTTATTTTATTTTGATTTAGTTTTTAATTTTTATTTTATTTTAATTTTTTTAGGTTTAGGTTTAGGTTTAGGTTTTAGTTTTGGTTTACGTTTATTTATTTATTTTATTTTTAAGTTTTATTGAGTTTAGCTTTAGGTTTCAAGATTTTTAGGGTTTAGGGTTATGGGTTTAGCATTTAAGGTTTAAGGTTTGGGGTTTAGGGTTTAGGTTTTGGGGTTTAGGTTAAGGGTTTTAAGGTTTAGGGTTTAGGGTCTAGGGTTTAGGGTTTAGGGTTTAGGGTTTTAGGGTTTTAGGGTTGTAGGTTTAGGATTTAGAGTTGTAGTTTTAGGGTTTATGGTTTAGGGTTTAGGAATTTTTTTATTTTTTTATTTTTTTTTTATCTTCTTAATTTTTTTTTTAAATTAAGTAAACTAGTAGGTTTTGGTTTATTTATATTTTTTAATTATTTTAGTTTATTTTATTTTTTTATTTAGGTTTATTTTTATTTTTATTTAGTTTAGTCTATTTATTTTAGGTTTATTTATTTTAGTTTATTTTAGGTTTTGGTTTAGGTTCATGTTTATATTTTAATTTAGTTTTATTTATTTTATTTTTAGATTAGGTTTTATTTTTTATTTTTTGGTTTAGGTTTAGGTTTTTAATTTATTTTTTTAGGTTTAGGTTTTACGTTTTTATTTGAGGTTTATTTTAGCTAATATTTTTTACTTTAGGTTTAGGTTCATTTTTAGTTTATTTCATTTTACTTAGTTTAAGTTTATGGTAGGTATAGTTTATTTTGGTTTAGGTTTATGTTTTATTTATTTTAGTTTAGTTTTTTTAGTTTAGGTTAGTTTATTTTATTTTTTTTTAGGTTTTATTTTTTTTGGGTTTAGTTTTTATTTAATTTTGTTTTATTTTATTTTAGGTTTATTTTATTTTTATTTTAGGTTTAGTTCCTATTTTAGTTAGGTTTTTACTTTTTTATTTTAATTTAGTTTAGGATTGTATTTATTTTATTTTAGTTTAGTTAATATTTTTTATTTTAATTTCTTCTTTAGGCTTTGGTTTTTGTTTAGGTTTTAGTTTATGTTTTAATTATATTTTATTTCTTTATTTTATTTTAGATTAGGTTTTTTTATTTATTTTATTTTTAGGTTTCAATTAGTTTAGGTTTAGGTTTTTTAGCTTTATAGGGTTTAAGGTTTAGGGTTTTGGTTTTAGGTTTTATTTTAGGTTTATTTTTAGGTTTTTTTTTAGTTTACATTTAGGTTTATTTAATTTAATTTAATTTAGGGTTTATGTTTAGTTTATTTTAGGTTTAGGTAGATTTTATTTATTTTAGTTTAGTTTATCTTAGTTTAGGTTTAGGTTTATTTTATTTTGTTTATATTATTTTTATTTTAGGTTAAGTTTTTATTTTTTGTTTAGGGTTTGGGTTTTATTTTTTATTAATTTTTCAGAATATTTTTTAGGTTTAGGTTTTTATTTAATTTTTATTTTATATTATTTTAGGTTTATTTTTTTTTTTACATTTAGTTCTTATTATATTTAGGTTTTTATTCTTGGCTTTATTTTATTTTTTTTTATCTTAGTTTAGGTTTTTATTTATTTATTTTAGTTTATTTTTAGTTTTATTTATTTTATTTTTAGGTATAGGTTTCATTTTTAGTTTAGGTGTTGATTTTATTTTATTTTATTTTATTTAGGTTTAGGTTTTTTTTATTTTATTTTTAGGTTTTATTTACTTTAGGTTTAGGTTTTTAAGTATTTAGGGTTTAGGGTTTATGATTTAAGGCTTAGGATTTAGGGTTTAGGGTTGTAGGTTTAGGGTTAGTTTTATGGTTTAGGGTTTAGGATTTAGCGTTTAGGGTTTGGGGTTTAGGGTATTTTTTTAAAATTAAGTAAACTAGTAGGTTTAGGTTTATTTAGTTTATTTATAATATATTTTAGTTTATTTTATTTTTATTTTTATTTATGTTTATTTTTTATTTTTATCTAGTTTATTTAATTTATTTTAGGTTTGTTTATTTTCGATTAGGTTTTTTTATTTTAGTTTATTTTTTAGGTTTTCAGATTAGGTTTATGTTTTTTTCTAGATTAGTTTAGTTTTTTTTTTTAGGTTAGGTTTTTTTCTTTAGGTTTAGGTTTAGGTTTTTATTTTTATTTTTTTAGGTTCGGGTTTTAGGTTTTATTTGAGGTTTAGTTTAGGTTTTAGTTTTTTTAGTTTAGGTTTAGGTTTATTTGTTTATTTTATTTTATTTAGTTTAGGGTTTAGGTTTAGTTTATTTTAAGTTTAGGTTTATGTTTTATTTATTTTAGTTTAGCTTATTTTAGTTTAGGTGTAGGTTTATTTTATTTTGTTTATTTTAGGTTTAGATTTTTTTTATTTTAGGGATTAGGTTTTTTTTATTTATTTTTGGGTTTTATTTTTTATGTTTTGGCATTTATTTTGTTTTTATTTTATTTTTATCTTATTTTTATTTAGGTTTTTTATTTTTAGGTTTATTTTATTTTTTAGTTTAGTTTCTGTTTTTATTATTTTATTTTAGTTTAGTTTTTATTTTCTATTTTTTATTTTTTTTTTTATTTGGTTTAAGTTTTCTTATTCAATTTATTTTTACATTTTATTTAGTTTAGGTTTAGGTTTTTAGCCTTTTGGGGTTTAGGGTTAGTTAAGGGTTTATGGTTTAGGGTATAGGGTTTTGGTTTTAGGATTTAGGGTTTTGGGATTAAGGTTTAGGGTTTATGTTATAGGGTTTAGGGTTTAGGGTTTAAGGTTTTAGGGTTTAGGGTTTAGAGTTTAGGGTATTTAGGTTTTATAGTTTATGGTTTAGGGTTTAGGTTTTAGGTATAATGTTCAATTTTTAGTTTAGGGTTTTTGGTTTTCTCTTAATAGAGAACGAATTTAGATTCAACATTTCATCTTTTCTATTTCATCAACCAAGAACACACCAAGTTTTCTAAGACACAAGCGACGACATAAATAAAAAATGAGCACGCATAGAGCAAATCAAAAACCCTAGATAATTAGAACCATCTCTTTGTGAAGACAATTTCATAGCGATGGTCAGTCGGTGATCTTCCATTTCCATAACCACCATGGCTAGTGGAACCACCATCATATATTTTTCCACCACCACAATGATGAACCAAATTTTTTGCCTATAACCACCATTCCACCACCTTATATCCCCATCACCACTCTAATAACTTTCACCTCTACTTTATTTATTTATTTTTTATTTTAAAGTTTTTTATGTTTATTTTTTAGGTTTAGGTTTTCATTTAGTTTTTTTTCATATTTTATTTTAGGTTTATTTTATTTTTATTTTATGGTTAGTTTTTTATTATTAGGTTTATTTTATTATTTAGATTTGTTTAAGATTTTATTTATTTTATTTTAATTCATTTTTAAATAATTTATTTTATTTTATTTTTAGATTTGAGTTTAGGTTATTTTACTATTTTTATATTTATATGTTTAGTTTATTTATTTATTTATTTTTAATTAGTTATTTTAGGTTTTGGCTATTTGGCTGTAGGCACATTTATCTTAAGTTGTTTTATTTATTTATTATTTAGGCTCAGCATGCTTTAGTTTAGGGTAGCCCAGGGCACCAGTGGCTCAGTGGTTTTAGTGGCCCAGGGCCTAGCTCAGTGGCTCAGTGGTTTAGCCTAGTTATTTTAGGCTTTAGGCTAGGATTTAGTGGCCTTTAAGTGGTTTTATTTTGTCAGGTGTTATGGTTTTAGGGCTCAGGGCACTTTTAGTTGTGGTTAGATTTAGGTTTGTGGATTTAGGGTTTAGGGTTTTTTTTTTTAATACAAGAAACCCATTTAGTTTTATTTGTTCATTTATTTATTTTTTTATTTATTTTAGTTTATTTTATTTTTATTTTTATTAAAGTTTTTTTTATTTTAGTCTCATTTATTTATTTTATCTTTAGATGTTTTTATTTTGTTTATTTATTAGTTTAGGTTTTCTTTTTTGTTTAGTTTTATTTCTATTTATTTTATTTTTAAGTTTTTTATTTTTATTTAGGTTTAGGTTTTTTTTATTTTATTTTAGGTTTATGTTTTAGTTTTATTTTAGGTTTATTTTAGTTTTAGTTTTATTTTCTATATTATTATTTATTTAGTTTTTAGTTTAGATTTATTTATCTTAGGTTTAGTTTATTTATTTATTTTAGTTTAGGTTTATGTTTATTTTATTTTGTTAATTTTAGGTTTTAGGTTTTATTTTTTATTTATTTTTAGGTTTATTTTTTTGGTTTAGGTTTTATTTAGTTTTATTTATTTTATTTTAAATTATTTGTTTTATTTTATTTATGTTTTTTACTTTTAGGTTTATTTATTTTTTTAGTTTAGTTTAGGTTTTTATTTATTTTATTTTAATCTAGTTTTTTTATTTTATTTTATTTTTTATGTTTAGATGGGGACATAAAATAAACTAAATTATTATTAGATTAGATTTTATTTTAAAGAACATTATTTTAAGTAAGCTACAAGATTTAGGTTTGGTAGATGCTAGCTATGTGGTATCAGTGAAATTAAGGTTGCTAAAGATGTGCTTGGGTGGGTTTTTTTAATAAGAATAGTTGGTGGTGGAGTCAGTGGATATAAGAAGCATTGTTATCTTGGTTTAGATGTATGAGTTGGGAAAGATATAAGTCTAGAGTTCTAAGAAAGCAATATATAGTTCAAAAAATTTAGCTTTTGATTTATACAAGATTAGATACCAAAGAAGGTGAAAGATGTATGTATAAGTTAGAAAAAGAGATAGGAAATAAAGACATGTTCAGAGGTATTAAGGATGAAATAATAAAGTTTTTCTTAAAAAAGATATTGAAAATAGGTGGATGAGATATTTTGATAAACTTTTCAATGAAGGATCAAAGTACATTGATTTTAGCAACCTTAATCCAAACACAATAGAATTCCTCTATTCAGATTAGTATTTATAAGCTTTAAAGAAAATGAAATGTGGAAACAGGACCGATAATATTCCAATGATTAAATGTTTAGAGATCAAGGAATTTTTTTTTACAAATCTTTTAATGTTATTTTAGGATGTATGAGTGAGAAAGAGTCTATTTTCTATATTTAAGAAGGATGCACATGCAAATTATAGAGGTTAAGTTAATGTGCCATAAAGAGTTAATTTTGGTTATTCAATTATTAAGGATATGTATACTAGTCTTTGTGTCCAAACACAAGGAGGATTGACAAAATATTTTCCTATTTCTTGGATTACATCAAGGATCAACATTAAGTTATCTTTTTTACTTTAGTTATGATTTATTTAGGCATTTACAAGAAGTGTACCTTGTATGCTTTTATGACATTCTTTTAAGACTAGAGAGGAGTCCAACCTTGATTTATGGAGGTCAACTAGAGTTCAAAGGTTTTCTAAGTAGATCTAAAACTAATATATGGAGTGTAATAGCAGAAGTTTAGATAGTGTTGTGACTTAGGTGATCCAATAAGAGAGTGGCTCTGATATTTAGGCTCATTGTCCAAAATGATGGTGAAATAGATGGAGATGTAAGAGAATTCTTGGATGGTTGAAGTGGATTATCCGGCCTATTTGATAAAAAAGTTCCATTTAAACTTAAGGAAAATTTATAAGATGGTGGTAAGACCTACAATGACTTATGGTTTTGGCAAAAAGAGTAAGACTAAGTTATTTTAGATGAGGATGCTTATGGATTTTATCTTAGATAGAATGCAAAATGAGTATTTTAAATAGTTCATTTAGATAAGATTAGGAGAGTCCTTAGATGGTTGGCCACATATTATTTGAATTTAGAGAGAGATGCATTAGATTTGCCTTATGTTAGGGTAGAGGTAGACTAGACTGGTTAAGATGTATAAATAATGATAGATATTTAATTAGATGAGAATTTACTAACAAATCTGGTTAAGGATTCATTAAACTGGGATTATTATTGTTTTGTTTTGTTTTATACTTTTATGTTTAGCTTGGTTTTAGTTTAAGTTTTATTTTATTTTATTTTTATTATATTTTATTTAGGTTTAGGTTTTTTTATTTATTTGATTTTTTAAGTTTTATTTAGTTTAGGTTTAGGGTTTAAGGTTTAGGGTTGTAGGTTTTAGGGTTTAGTGTTTAGGGTTTAAGTTGTAGGTTTAGGGTTCTGGTTTTAGTTTATGGTTTATTATTTTTGGTTTTTTTTAATAGAGAACAAATTCAGATTCAACATTTCTTCTTTTTTGATTTCATCAACAAAATAATAAACCAGGGAAGTGAGGTAATCAAATGACCTCCTTGGGGCTAAAGCCTCGTGTTCTGGATGTCCGTGACTATATACCCATTACCATTCAATCTTATATAAATCAACTCATGAACATAGGAAAGAGAACTCAACATTCATGCACTTAAGCTATAAGAATATGCATTTGTTATGTATTTATAACTAGCATCATATATATATTATTATTCATTTATAAGCTTTTGAAAAATACATTTGATTTAATAGTGATAATAGCCACATATATTAAATTAAATCAACACATGCAAGCTTACATAAAGAAATCCATTTTATTTTACTTGATTTTGAGAATATGGATGAATGAATTCAAATGGGGTGCCAAATTTTACATGATTGGAAAGAGAATAATCAAATATAAACATGTGATTCATTCAACCAAACTAGTTCTTAAGGACTATTAAATCAAATAATATTTTTTAAAGCAAACCAAAGCTTTTTATTAATTAAGTTTTGGATTTGATTTGATTTAATAAGGAGAAGATAAATCATCACTTGTTGATTTAAACCCATTCCCACATTACTGATTTGATTTAATTTAAGGAAATGTAATTAAGTTGAACTTTTAAGTAGAAGTATTAATTACCCTTATCTATGTCACCTTAAAGTAGTTAACTAAATAATTATGAGCCAATGTGATATGCATATAAAATAAACTTGCAATAATACTAGGAAATAAAAGGGGCCTAATGCAATTGGCTCATGATTAATAGTTAATTAGATTAAGAGACTTAATTAATTACTTCTATGGTTTTCCACACATGTGGACTAACCATAATTTCATTAAACTTTTAGGTTTTAAACAAATAAAGATCTACCCCATGATTTAATTAATTAAGGTCTGATGTGATTATGATTTTAATTTGATTAAGTGATTTAATTAACTAGTTAAATTAATTAATTTCATTTAAAATAGAGTGAAATGAACTTAGGGAAAGGGTCCCAACCCTATTCCTTATTTTCTGTCAATTGACTAATAAACTTAATTAACCAATTTGATACTCTTCATGGTATTAATTAATCATTAATTAACTTAAAAGAGAAGTTAAGGTTTAATTAGTTAATTTTCCTAATTGAGTGAGCAATATATCCCAAGAAAATCATGGGAGGTAGAGGTCATCCCATTAAATTAACTCACAAAATTTGGGATTAATTAAGGAGTAATTAAGCTAATAAATTTTATAATTAAACTTAATTAAACCTTAATTACTATTCAAAATTAGACAATATCATTTTTAATTAATTCTCTTCTAAAATATGTTTAAAATGAGTATTTTTTTCCCTATGATTTTTATAAGTTTCAGCCATTAAAATTGATTAATTAAGCCTAATGAAAGCATAATCTCGTTGGAGCCATGTCAGATTGGCTACTTAAAATTTATCCCACTCCACGGTGATAGCTTTATGCCCATCATCCGATCTAAGATCGATGGCTATTAATCCCATAGGTTAATAGGATAAAATCGATTGATTAGCATTCTAATCACAAATACGCTCGATCATGAATGGATGCATACATCCAACGCCACACAAGTAAGCGAGAATGGAGGTCCACTAATGCTCACTTGATTGATTTACCCGAAGCTCTGGATCAACTCAAAAGGATCCCACACCTTCAATGCATCGACAAGGGGATCCAACGGTCAAGATCATACATGCAAGTTTTCTTTTACAACCCATTTTACTTAAGGATCATTTGGAAGCATACCCCATCGGAGATCAAGACCGGAGGCTCGAACGATTGAGAAAGCTTCATCTAGTGGACATGAAGCCCTATTGAGCAGCAATTGGATCAACTCCTTGATGTTCGCTCAGAAGGCCATGAATCAATGATTTGGAGATCAACATTGATCGAAGTCCCACCTCCAATGCTCGGGAAACTTGAGAGATGATTCCTTCTTGCTTAACAAAGCCTATAGAAGGTGTGTGCAAAGTTAATTTGAGTTTGATGGAGAAATGGAAAGTTAGGTCAGAAATGGGAGTGTCCTATTTCATGACAGATAGGAATGGCATTTTTTGATCAAGGAATGAGCTTGGGAGCTTAGGGAATGGCTCTAACAGCTCATCTTGGGTAGCTAGGGCTCTAAGGAATGATTTTTGTATGTGTTTGAGTGGAAATGAGGTGTATACCCATAATCATTTTGATTTGATGGTGGGAATGGGTTTATTTCTGGCCATCCACCATCTCGTGGAGGATGTGGGAGGAGGTGAGTTGGCTAGTTGGTTGAAGGTGGAGGTGGTCGCCAAGGAGGAATCATGGGTGTCCTATGGGTTTCAAATGCTCTAATGGGAAGGTGAGATGATTTCACCTCCCATGGGTCATGGTCATCCAACCATCCCTTAGGTCGGTCTTGTGCCTAAGTGGACCATAGAGTACCAAGTGGCCAAAGAATGGAAATGACCACTTACATGGGTGATTTATCTCATGTGATGCCCTTTACCCAAGGGTAGAATGATCATTTGGCAATGGATTTGATTTGCGCAGATTTGAAATGAGCCAAAAGTGGCTAGCCCAAATTTCAAGTCAATTGGAGATTTGTTAGGCTCAATTTAGGTCAAATTGGGTTAGGTTTGACCAATTGGTCAAAATGGGTCAAACCAATGGTTGGGTCAAGTTCATATGATCATTTGGGATGTTTTGGTTTAATTAGTTTGGTTTAGTTTGGCTTAGATTTGATTTTGGCTCATTTGAATTATTTGGGTCAAATAAGTTGACCAATTTGACCAAATTGGCTAAATTGGGTTTAGTTGTCCAATGAAGATGATTGTAGGCTTTGATTTCACTAATTAATTTGGATTTAATTTGTTTTAGGCCAACTTGAACCTTTAGGTCAATTTGGGCTAAGTAGTCAATTGGGTTCAATGGGCCCAATCATGGCTTTGGTCAAGTTTAACAATCAATTTAGAATGAACTTGAGCCATTCCTTGCAATCAATTTGGTTTATATTTTGATTTGACCCAATTTGGTCTTTTAGGTCAATTTGGGTCATCTTGGGTCAAGAGGGCCAATTGGGTTTGGTTTGACTCAATTGAAGGTCAAGTCATATTCAAATATTGATTTTGATTTGGTATGAATCATTGGTTTCATTTGGCTAAGTTGCAATTTGGCTAGTTTGTGTTCATAAGGGGTTGACTTGGTCAAATGACCTAGTTGACTTGTTTTGATCCAATTTGTGACAATTGATCAACCTAGGTGATCAACAATCATGATGGGAGGTTTTAACTTGGTTCAATCCAATTTGGGTAGGATTAGAACTTGGCTCAAATAGGTCAAATTGGCCACTTTGGGTCAAGTGGACCAATTGGGTTTAGTTGGCTTGATTTTGGGTTGAGTTTAATTTATTTGAGTTTATATATGGATTTGGGATTTATATATAAATTCAATTGCAATTGGCTTGGGTTCAAATGGGTTTTGGTTCATTTGAACATTTCAAGTCAAAAGGGTTAAGTTGGGTTTGACTTGGGTTGATTTTGGTTTGGCTTTATGATTGTAGATTTCATTTATATTTGTGAATATGATTGAATGTATGATTGATTCATGAGAAAATCAATTGAATTTGGGTTTTGGAATGAAGGAATTTGGTTAAGTCCATGGAGTTGGGTCATGTGGCATGGTAGGATTTTGATTTGGTTTGATTTAGTTTATGATGACTTATATGTATATTTTATTTAAATTTGTAAAGATGATTCAAAATATTATTGATTTGTAAGAAAATGAGTTGAGTTTGACTTGATTTCGATTAAGATTTGGCTAAGTCCATGGAATAGGTCATATGGCCTAGGAAGGGTTTCGATCTAATTTGATTTAGTTTGATTTACTTTTAATCATTTGAATGTAGATTTGATTTATATTTAGGAAGACAATTGAAGATATAAATTTATTATGAGAAAATCAATTGATTTTGGATTGATTTGGATTAAGATTTGGCTATGTCCATGGGATAGGTCATATGGCTTAGGAAGGGTTTCAAGTTTGGATTTGATCATGGGCTTCAATCATTTGGTTTTGGAGTTTGGGTTTGGATTTGGATTTTAATTTGATGTTTGAACTGAACTAGAGGTATGGTTTGAGAAGGTGAACATGGATTGGATTTGGGTTGTAGTAGGTGGATTATCCTAATCCCTAAGGCATAACCTAATCCTATGGTTAACCCTTCTAAGTCTTTAGGCTTAGGTTAAGTGTTAACCTAATTATTAGAAGTGTCTTATGACTAGAGAAGTCTTAGTGTCTAGAAGACTCCTAAGTCTAAGATGGGAAGATTGAATCCACACTCCAAAAGTGAGGACAATAGGCTTTAGGCTCCATAGTGTTGCCCTTGGAGATAGATGATTGGAAGACTGAAGCCAAGTTTCACATTATAGACTCATATACATATTTCAACGATTTCCTTGAGAGACTATGGATACATGGGAACAATATAATTTCATCTTCATTACATTAATATATGAAGTTTATCAGAGGTGGGATCATTTATTGTGTCAAAGGAGATATCAAGTTATTTATAGTTCATGAGGTCGACATATATGAGGATGCGGCTTACTACCTCCCTCAAAATCAACAAGTCTATTCTTGCGAACTTGGCCAAAGTTTAAAAATAAAAAAAAAGTAAAAGAGAAAATGAAAAGAAAAATAAAAGAGAAAATGAAAAGAGAAAATGAAAAGGAAAATAAAAGGGAGCGAAAATAGACTTCGAGGAGGAAGTGGAGCATGACATTAAATTCTAGACACAGTTTATTACTCCATTCGAACATATGGGTAGGACGACCTAACCTCCATTAAGAAGGAATAGCCAAGATGAGGCCCCAAGGGTGGAAAGCCTCTTTATTGGCCACCCAATAGAAGATATGTCCCAACTACCAGGAGTAGACTTGCTATCCATATAGACTTAGAATCTAGTTCATAGGATGAGTCTTATATGGTTAGCACACCAGCCAACTCTTCTTAGTAGTAGATTCCCTTGGAGCTATTGAGCTAGATAACGATGAAGATCGGGCTCCAAAGCGAAGCATAAGTGCATCCAAGTCTATATGTGTAGCAATCTTGGGAACCTTAGCTCTAACCTCACTTTTCTCTAAAAAAACCTAAGGGTTTGGTAGTTAAAGAAGCCCCTAAGTCAACAATAAGTGTGAATACTCAGAGGTTCTTTTTGGGAGCATCATCCTCAAGTCAAGAAATTTATGTAGAACTTGAGGATGATTCATATAAAGATTTAATAAAATTACCTTTTGATTGGTACTTGTCTTATGTTCATAATTTAGCAAAGAAAAGGTTAATCCCTTATACTTGGTCAAAGCACTACTAAAAAAGAATATGGAAGAACAAATGCAAAAGCTCTCAATCAAGAACGAGACTAGGATTCATTATAGTGAGTCTAGTCGATGATGACGATTACTACTTTGTCATCACCAATCATTTGGTTTTGATTGGTTCTTTTCAAATCACATTAACTCATATGAGGAGCTGTGCTTAGAAACTTCAGATGATCCAAATGATTTTGAAGTAAAAGATGCATCACAAGAGTTCAAAGAAAAGATCAAGTCAACCATCGACGAGCTCAAAGAAATCAACTTAGGAATTGAAGAAGATCCATGCCCAACATATATTAGTTCTTTGTTGAATGAAATTGAAACCAATGACTTAGTTAAGCTATTGACTGAGTTTAAAGACTACTTTACATGGAGTTATGAAGAGATGCCTGGATTGGCTCTTGATGTAGAAGTCCATAAACTAGAATAGAGCCTACTGCTAACCCTATCAAGCAAGACACATGCGATTAGACATAGAACAACAGGTCATTTCTGAAGTCAAGAAACTGATCGATGCTAGCTTCATCCAAAAAGAAAAATACCCTACCTGGTTAGCCAACATTGTCCTAGTTAAGAAAAAGAATAGCCAAATTCACATATGCATCAATTTTAGAAATTTAAATAAGGCATGTCCAAAAGATGAATTTCTACTACCAATCGAGCTGATGGTGGACATTACCTCATCTCATGCATTCTTCTCTTTCATGGATGGTTTATCTAGATATAACCAAATAAAGATGGCCCCTGAAGATGAAAGAAACACTACTTTTAGAACCCCGATCGAAATCTATTACTATAAGGTCATGCCTTCAACCTTAAAATGTCTGCTAAATATTAAAGCTATGAATTGAATCTTTGGCGAACTCATTCATCATCAAGTCGAGTGCTATGTCGATGATCTCATGGTCAAAAGTAGAGAAAAGGAAGAGCATCTCTTTGACTTGAGAGTAGTTTTCAAATAGTTAAGATAATTTAACCTCAAAATGAACCCCATGTAGTGTGCATTCGAAGTAGCTTCTGGGAAATTTCTTGGGTTTGTTGTCTGACACCAGGGAATTGAAATCAATTTGGAGATGATCAAGGCGATATTAGAAATTCCACCCCTAAAAGTTTAACTCAACTCGATCATTCTAAGGGTTTATATCTAAGATGCTTTATATCCAACCTATCGAGAAGTTATCGCCCATTCTCACTTGTCAAAATGACACCAAGTACAAGTGGGATGATAAGTGTGAGCATGCAAAGACATCAAGCATTACCGATGTCACGCCTAGCTATCCAGCAAGCCACTCAAACTTTACACTATTAGAAACTCCTTTGGTGCTTTGGCCCAAGCCAATGAAGGGAAGGAAGACTATACTACCTCACGCCATCTAATCCCTGCTGAGGCTAATTATCCACCTATTCAGAAGCACTATATAGCTTTAATCTTTGCATCCCAAAAGCTAAAACACTGCATGCTTCCTCATAAAGTGAACTTAATCTCTAGGAGAAATCCTATCTATGTGACATAATGACGCTATCTCGATGGTTGGCATCATGGTCCATGATCCTCTCATAGTTTGACATTACCTTCATACCCTCCTGAAAGGAAAGGACAAGCATTAGCAAATTTTTTAGCAAAGACACCCACTTCCTTGACTCTCCTAGTGATTATCTCCCAATGAATAAATCATGAACTTAGAGATACTAGCATTCACCATGGGATGTACTTTGATGGTGTGACTTCCTCTCAAAGAGGAGAAGAACCACACTATTCCAAGAAAGGCAAGGGTAGGAATAGTTCTCTTAACTTTGGACCATGATGTTATGAGATTCTCATATCATCTATCCAATTCTTGCACCAACAATGAAGTCAATATGTCTCATTGCCTGGCCTGAGTTAGTCGTTACTCTAAGCATCTAGAACATCAACATCTTTGGTGATTCTCAGCTAGTTATCAACCAAATCCCTAGGTCCTTTAAGGATATAAAGCCCAAGCTCCATCACTACAATAAGTACACCATAGAGTTGTTGGCCCATATCCCAAAAGTTACCATTTATAAGATTCCTCAAAGAGAGAACATCGTAGCATATTCTTTAGCCAAGCTTGCCAAGTTGGCATGTTTGAGGATGAGTCCATATCAATAAAGGTCCAAAATAGACAAGTCTTATCCCTTATTGATATTGAACTCATCAAAAAGTACTCTCTTGGGGAGGTTTCCATTGCCAAGAAGGACGAGGAGTTAGATTGAAAACCATTCATGGATTACTTAAATAAAGATAAACTATCTCAAGAGAAGTTTCAAGCCTATTAGATAAAGCAGAGAGCACTTTCCTACGCTCTTATGGATGGTGTCTTATACCAGTGATCTTTGGATCATATGTGGTTACATTGTTTAGATAAGAATAAAGACCGTAAGATCATGATCGATACAGATTATGTGGAACCAACCATAGTCAAGATGAATGCTAATATCAAGATACTAGAATATCATTGGCCATCGATAATCAAAGATTGCATGGATAAGACTAAGTGATGCTACCAATGTCAAATACACAGTGTAGTCCTACACCAATCACCCAACATTCTACATCGTATATTGGCCTCATTGCCATTTGATTGAGAGTGTTGGGATTGATTGATCCTTCTTTCAAGGGTCATCAGTTTATCTTAGCTGCCACTAACTACTTTTCCAAATGGGTGAAGGTGATTCAGCTCAAACAGGTTATAGCTCAACATGTGCTCTAATTTTTAGGAACCATATCGTATATAGGTTCAGAGTGCCTCGATGAATTATATCTGATAATGATACTGCATTCAAGAGCACTGATATCAACAACTTTTCCTAGAGACACAATATAGATTGGAGATATTCTACCATCAACTACTCGAGGTCAAACGTCTTAGTAGAAGCCTTCAACAAAACTCTCATCCAAATATTAAAGAAGACACTAGACAATAATAAGCGAAAGTGGGTCTACCGAACCACATTTAGAACTTCAATTCAGCCAACTCCTTTCTCCTTAGTGTATGGGTCTGAAGTCGTTCTACCATTAGAAGTCTAACTCTAATTTTTAAGGATAGTTATGGGTTGCAAGATCACAATAGAGTAGAATGCCAAGTTACGGTTAGAAGAGCTTGAAGGTTTAGAAAAGAGATGCCTACTAGTATGCCAAAATTTTGATTTATACAATGCTAAAATGACTCAAGCTCATAACAAGTTGGTCCGTCTTAGAGCTTTTCAAGTAGAAGAGCTTATTTTAGTTCTAAGGAGACAGATTGTTGCCCGTCATAATATGGGAGGCAAATTTGAACCCACTTGGGAAGGCCCTTTCACCATAGAGATGACCTACCAAAGAGGATCTTATCAACTTATTAATCATAAGAGAAAGGGCTTAATGCTTCTAATCAATGGGTTATACTTAAAGAAATATTATAAATCATTTTTGAAAATAGTTATCATTAATGAAAATTCTATTTTGAATTCAATATCTTCCATGTTGAAAGTATTTTTGTTTATGAATCTGTCATGATGTGTTTAGGGTAGTTGTATGAAACTCAAGCGGTGTCCTATCCTTCATAGACACAACATAGACACAAAATGTAAATAAAAATATAAAACAAACACATATTTTTTCTTACTGAGTTGATATAAGTGACACTCGGTCAGGCTCTAGTGACATGCCTACTGGTGGGTCACCCTAGTGGTCTTCTTGCTTTGGAGGACATAAGTCTACTACACTTTCCTTCTTTACTTGGCCACTGCACATTGATAAGCACCTTATTAGTTTGGTAGGCCTTATTACATGGCCGGTAAGCTACCTCATGTTGGCTTCATTTAAGAGGATGTGAGTATGCTATCCTTTCTTCTTTGATTAGCCTTCGTGCACTGACTGGGTTGAGTATATTTGAGATTTAGGATAAGTCCCCTAGTGGTTTGTTCCCTCCAGAATGCTTCAAGTCTGCGTCCAGTCCTTCCTCAGGGCTCCTGGCTTAGTAGTCACTATAGGTCAGATAGCATATGTCCCACAGATAATAGACTATTATGATAATCTGTTCTACTTGGAAAGTTGTAAGCCTACATGCATTTGCATTGATCAGGTTGGTTGGTTCTCACTATCTTGGACACCACTCATTATGATGGATACACCTTAGGTTGGTTGGTTCTCGCACCTTAGGATACACCACTCATGGCAGATGTAAGTCTGCTATGCTTTCTCCTTGAGTTGGCCACCGTACACCTATAGGCTTTCTTTTACAGGGCTGAGGATAACACCCCTAGTAGCACTTCCCCTGTGTGCACTATATTTTGATCACATCCTTTGTGACCCCATTTATACACTACCCAATTTACTATCGATTCAATGGTTCCCCTTTCCTAGTAACCACCCCTATGGTTGGAGAATTCATCTTATGGATGTGTAGATTCTTCCTTAGTCTAGAAAATCTAAGATAGGTCAAAGTTGACATAACAACTTCTCAGTTTAGTCCCTCGTACACCAACATGGTCCACATAAACTTATAAACAAAATATATATTCACTTGTGGATTAGGAGGACACCCCTAGCAGTACATTTTCTTAAGAAGGTATTCTATCTTTAGGGAAGTGTCAGCAAAACTCCCTATAGGAATCACCTGACTACTCTTAAGCTGATATATGTCCCCAGTGGCATTCACTCAATAGTCGCCCCTAAGTCAGGTTCAATTTATTGAGCTACGAACAGGTCACCCTAGCAGTTGTTCCCTGCTTTAGAAGATGTAAGCCTACTATGCCTTCTTCTTAGCACTGCTAGCTCTACCCCATGACCAGTAAACTATCTCTTTGGATTTGTAAATCTGAGATAAGATAAGTTCAAAATAGCCCCTTCTCAGTGGGTCCATCACACATCAACATGGTCCATAAATTAAATCTATCAAATTTGATCAAGCTCACATCTCTAGTTAATATTCCCTCAATTTGAAATCAAACTAAACCAAACAAGCCATATCAAATCACATTTAAGATAAAATTAATCTTAACTACTTTTCAATTGACATAAGTCCCCAGCGGCATTCACTTAGTAGTCGCCCTAGGTTAGGGTTGATTTGTTGTGCATCCAATAGGTCACCCTAGTTGTTGTTCCTTGCTTTGGAAGATGTAAGTCTGCTATGCCTTCTTCCTAGCATAGTCATTACACATCAAAAGGCAACCCCTTAGGTTGGCTAGCTCTACCTCATAGCCGACAGACTATCCCTTTGGATTTATAAATTTAATGTAGGTCAAGGCTGATATAACCCCTTCTTAATGGGTCCATCGCACACTGACAAAGTCCTTACATTAACTCAGACTAAATTAAACCCAATTTGATTGTCCTTAGTGGAGTTAAATCACACCCTTCTTTTTAGTGGACCCCCAAATCATATATAAATAAGTCAATCAAACAAATCAAATTCAAAAACAACCTCACTAGTAAAACCAAATTAAACCAACTCCCCTAATAGAGTCTAAATTGAAGATACACAACTAAACTATTATCTCCAGTGGATACATCCTGAAACAAATCTATGAAATCAAATCCCAATCCCGATCAAACTTACTTTCCTAGAAGAAGGTTCATATACCCGATCCCTAGCAGACTCGAGCCTATATCTCTAGTAGATATGCCTCCACATTAATTAAAATAAAACAAATTAAGGTCAATTCAATCTTAATCCCCAGTAAATTATAGATTCTTATCTCTAGCAAATCTTCTTTCCATAAATCATATAATCAAATCAAATTCAAATATTATCCCAAATTTTTCCTTCTATGCCCTAGATCCACATGTCATGTCCAATGCATGTGATTCCCTAACGAATCTCTATGTCCTTGACATGGAATTCTCATCAAATCTTATTTCTTCTCTTATGCTACCTTTAATACTTCCAAAAATAATAATGTATTTGTTCAAATTGCATCATCTTAACATTATAATCAACATTTTATAATTAGTGATGATGCAAGCTCAAACTAACTATACAATATCATACAAAACATATTACATTATGAACTAACTATATTATATTATAATATATGATGTTATATTATAATTGCTATAATATAAAATATTGTCTAACATTACACTTTATTAGAATCAAAAATAACAAATAACAAAATTTTCTCAAAATATGACTAATGTTCATTTTAGATGTAAAATTATTAATTTTCTATTAAAAATGGTACAATAATAGTGTGCTTCTTGTGTGCCATGAATTTTGCAAAATTCTTCCATGTCAACCTTCGAATTAACATTTTTGTGAGTTTTGACCCAATATGTTACAACAAAAGTAAAACATTCTAAAATGTACGATAACATTTAGTAACACATCACCACATTCATATATATATATATATATATATATATATATGAAGTTATATTGTTATGCACATTATTTTTTAATATGCTTTCATATAATATATTATCTTTCATTACACCTTAAAATGAATCACTTTAAGCAAAAAAAATATAAAATTTTGTTGAAAAATGAACATTTCTTTTGGTTGCAAAATTCCATTTTTTTTTTTATTAAATGACACACCATAGCACACCCCTAATGATGTTCCCTAAAGCTTACCTTAAATTTGGCCGAATCCCATCATCTCACTATAAACTAGAATTTTATGAATTATACTACTCTCATACTTATAACTAAAATATGCTAAATAATAAGTAGTAATACACAATATATGATATAATGCATGATGCTATGTTATGTTAGAATCCTATATTATAATACACATATTATATTATATTATATTATATTCACATCAAGAGGGATTGCTTAAGATAAAAATCATAAAATTAGAATAAATAATAAAAATTATATATTTTAGTCATATCACTTACATATTTTAAATTGAAATAATATATTATGATGTCATGCTTATGAATTTGTCCAAATTCCACCATTTCAAAGCCTAAATCAACATTTTTTTAAATAATGCTAGTGTAGGCTCGACTACATGATTGTAAAATACTAAAAGAATTTAAAATAAGAATAATATATATGATGATGTTAAGGCTACAATATATAATATTTATTTTGAACGTAAAATCTTACTTTTTATATTACAAGTGGTGTAGCACACCTTTGGCACTACAACTTAATTCCCACTTCAAATTTAACAAATTTCATCATATGATTTATTAAACCATTATTTTTATGATTTATATTAATATAGACTATAGGGCACAATACCATAATATACTAAAACATTTCAAAACATCTTATAACATCCAAAACACATCACTACATGCTCAAATATATGATGCTACATTATACTTAATATATGGTATTAACATGAATTTGGGTTAGAGTTTAGGTATTCATATCTCTAAAGTCAAGGTAATGTCTCTTCTCTTCTTTTTTACTACCATAACTATGTTGGGATTAGGTCATTCTTTATATCTACTCCTAATGACATCTTTATTCAAGGTTTAGGGTTTAGGGTTAGTTTTGGGGTTTAGGGTTTAGGGTTAGTTTATGGCTTATGATATAAGCTTTAGGGTTTAGGGTTTGGGGTTTAGGGTTTACAGTTTTGGGGGTTAGGATTTAGGGATTAGGGTTTTAGGGTATATGGTTTAGGGTTTAGGGTTTAGGGTTTACATTTAGGGTTTAGGGTTTAGGGTTTAGAGTTTAGGGTTTATGACTTAGGGTTTAGGATTTAGGCTTTAGTGTTTAGGGTTTAGGGTTTAGGGTTTACATTTCTTTTAATAGAGAACAAATTAAGATTCAACATTTCTTCTCTTTGATATCATCAACCAAGTAACACCCCAAGTTTTCTAAGACACAAGCAATGACATAGATAAAAATTGAGCACCCATTGAGCAAATCAAAAATGCTAGATAAGTTGAGAAGTCTCTACTATAAAGACACAGTTCCATAAACAATAGATCATGTCGGTCGTTCTTCAATTTTTTTAGTTCCCATCAGAACCACTCTCGCTTCTCGAGTAACATGATAGGCTATCATATCCCTATCTATCCCTCTGCCCCCACCACGGCTATAACGTCAATCGCTCCTCCTGCCTCCATAAGCACCACTGCTCCAAATACCACCTCCATATCCACTAGAATGTCTAGATCCCCCACCACCACTATGATAACTGCTGCCTCCCTCCACCACCAAATCAAGATTGAGTTTAGTTGACTGAGATAATTCTATCGTCAAGGTTCTACCCATTCTTAGGGTTTATGGTTAGTTTAGGTCTTAGGGTTTAGGGTTAGTTTAGTTTTTAGGGTTTGGGGTTTATGGTTTTGGGTTATAAGTTTTAGGGTTTAGGGTTTAGGGTTTAGGGTTTAGGGTTTTAGGGTTTAGGGTTTAGGATTTATGGTTTAGGGCTTTAGGGCTTAGGGTTTAGGGTTTATGATTTAGGGTTTAAAGTTTAGGGTTTAGGATTTAGCATTTTAGGGTTTAGGGTTGTAGGTTTAGGGTTGTTGATTTAGTGTTTGAGGTTTAGGGTTAGTTTTAGGGTTTTGGGTTAGGGTTTATTTGGTTTAGGGGTTTTAAAAAAATAAAATAGGTTTAGGTTTATTTAGTTTTTTTTCATTTGAGTTTATTTTATTTTTATTTTTATTTAGGTTTATTTTTTATTTTTATTTAGTTTAGTTATTTATTTAAGTTTTATTTTTATTAATTTAGGTTTATTATTTTAGTTCATTTTTTAGGTTTTGGTTTTTTTGAGTTTTATTTTATTTTACTTTTTAAGTTTAGGTTGTATTTATTATTTTTATGTTTAGGTTTAAGGTTTTGCTTTCTATTTTGAGGTTTTTATTTTTGGTTTATTTTTAGGTTTTATATTTTAGGTCAGATTGATGTTTATTTTTAGTTTATTTTATTTTATTTAGTTTAGGTTTATTTATTTATTTTAGGTTTAGGTTTAGATTTTATTTATTTTAGTTTAGTTTATTTTAGTTTAGGTTTAGGTTAATTTTATTTTGTTTATTTTATTTTATTTTAGGTTTAGTTTTTTTTGTTTAGGGTTTAAGTTTTATTTTTTAGTTTTATTTTTGCTTTTTTTTAGGTTTAGATTTTTATGTAGTTTTATTTTATTTTATTTAAGGTTTATATTATTATTATTTTATTTAGGTTTTATTCATATTTATTTTATTTTTTTATTTTAGTTTATTTTAGTTTATTTTAATTTTATTTTATTTTATAGAATTAGATTTTATTTTTATTTTTTATTTACTTTAGGTTTTGGTTTTGATATAGGTTTATGGTTTAGGGTTTAGGTTTAGGTTTAGGTTTAGGGTTAGGGTTTAGGTTTTAGTTTTATGGTTTTTTAGTGTTGAAACTTTAGTTTAAGTTTAATGGTTTAGGGTTTAGGGTTTAGGGTTTAGGGTTAAGGGTTAAGGGTTTAGTGTTAACTTAGGGTTTAGGCTTTAGGCTTTAGGGTTTAGGGTTTTTAAGGTTTAATTTTTTGGGTTTAGGATAGGTTTAGGGTTTAGGTTTAGGTTTAGGGTTTTAGTTTAGGTTTAGGAGTTTAGTTGTTAAGGTTTATTGAGGTTTAGGGTTTAGGTTTTAGTTTATAGTTTATAGTTTTAGGTTTAGGTTTAGGAGTTTATGTTTAGGGTAGGTTTAGTTGTAGATTAGGGTTTAGGGTTTAGGGTTAGTTTAGCTTAGTATTTAGGGTTTTAGGGCTTAGGGTTTAGGTTTTTAGTTCAAGTTTTAGTTTAGTTTAGTTTTGATTTTTTTTTAAATTAAGAATAAAATCGATTCAACATTTCTTCTTTTGATTTCATCAAGTAACAAACTAAGTTTTCTAAGACACGCGATAACATAGATAAAAAAATGAGCACCGTGAGCAAATTAAAAATAATATTAAATCCATTCATACAAATCCAGCGCAGATCATTCTTTAGTTTCTTTTTTTCCCATCAAAACCACCCCTTCCTCTCGAGTAGTGGGATCCACCATCATCTCCCTGACCTCTCCCTCTGTCAGTACTATGATTGTAACCTCTGTCACTCCTCCCACCTCGATAATCACCATAGCTCCGACCACCACCATATTCCTAACACATTCCATCACCCTTGCTGGCCCGCCTCCAGCCTCCACTTAGGTCTAGGAGCCTGCGATGAGACATTCCTATTAAGGTTCGCCCATTCTTGGTTTAGGTTAGGTTAGTTTATTAGTTTTTAGGGTTTCAAATTATTTTTTAATTTATTTAATTACTTTAGGTTTAGGTTTAGGGTTTTGGGTTTAGAGTTTTGGATTAAGGTTTAGGGTGTAAGGTTTAGGGTTTTGGGTTTAAGGTTTTAGGGTTTATGCTTTTAGGGTTTAGGGTTTAGGGTTTAAGGTTGTAGGTTAGAGTTAGTTTTAGGGTCTAGGGTTTAAGTTCTAGGGATTAGGATTTAGGGTTTAAGGTTTCTTTTTAAATTAACTGAACAAGCAGGTTTGGGTTTCTTTAGTTAATTTATTTATTTATTTTAGTTTATTTTATATTTTATTTTTATTTAGGTTTATTTTTTATTTTATTTATTTTAGTTTTATTTATTTTAGTTTAGGTTCTTTATATTAGTTTATTTTTCAGGTTTAGGATTATTTTTTAGTTTTTTATTTTTATTTTATTTTTATTTTTAGGTTTTATTCATTATTTTTTATGTAAGTATAGGTTTTATTTTATTTAGGTTTAGGTTTTAGGTTTTATTTTATTTATATTTTAGTAGGGTTAGGTTTATGTTTATTTTAGTTTAATTTATTTTGTTTATTTACTTAGGTTTAGTTTATTTTATTTTCTAGGTTTAGGTTTTATTTTAGTTTACTTATTTTAGTTTAGGTTTAGGTTTATTTTATTTTGTTTATTTTATTATTATTTTAAGTTTAGGTTTTTTTAGTTTAAGGTTTATGTTTAATTTTTTATTTATTTTTCTATTTATTTTTTCAGTTTAGGTTATTATTTAGTTTTTATTTTATTTTATTTTTGGTTTATGTTATTTTTATTTTACATTTAGTTTTAAATTTATTAATGTTTTTTATTCTTAATTTTATGTTATTTTTTTACTTTATTTAAGTTTTATTTTATTTTATTTTATTTTTATTTTATTTTTTATTATTTTTTTATTTTATATTATTTTGGTTTTGGTTTTATTTTATATATTTTATTTAGGTTTTCATTTTATTTTATTTATTTTATTTTTAGGTTTAAGTTTTTTTTATATTATTTTTAGCTTTATTTAGTTTAGGTTTAGGTTTTAGGCTTTTTGGTTTAGGGTATAGGGTTTAGGTGCTTTAGGGTTTAGGTTAGGGTTTTAGGGTTTAGGGTTTAGGTTAGGTTTTTAGTTTAAGCCAAGTTTAGGGTTAACAGGTTTAGGCTTTAAGGTTTAGGTTTTAAGGTTTAGGGTTTATAGTTTAGGTTTAAGTTTAGGTTTAGGGGTTTAGGTTTAGTTAAATTTATTTGGGATTAGGTTTAGGTTTAGTTAGGTTTAGTAGTGATTAGGTTTAGGTTTAGGGTTTATAATTAGTTAGTTTAGGTTTATGGTTAGTCATTTAGTTAGTTTAAGGTTTATTAATTTAGTTTAGATTTTTTAGGTTTAGGTTTAGTTTATAGTTTGGTTATGGAATAGGGTTATAGGATTAAGATTTAGTTAGTTTAGGGTTTAGGTTTGGGTTTTAGGGCTTAAGGTTTAGGGCTTAGGTTTAGGTTTTAGTCAGGTTCAAGATTTAGTTTAGGGTTTAGGGTTATTAGTTTTTTTAATAGAGATTAAATTCAGATTAAATATTTCTTCTTTTTGATTTCATTATCTAAGTAACACACTAAGTTTTCTAGGACATAAGTGGACATAGATGAGAAATGAGCATGCATAGAGCAAATCAAAAACCCTAGATAACTAGAATCATCTCCATTATAAAGACATAATTCCACAACCAATAGATTTGATCAGCCCTTCTTTAGTTTCTCTAGTTCCAATCAAAACCACCCTGGCCCCTCGAGTTATGGGATCCACCATGATATCTCTAATCTCTACCTCCTCCACCACTATGATTTTAACCTCTGTCACACCTCTTGCCTCCATAACCACTTGCTCGATCACCATATCCCAAGACTTATACACCCACCACTACAATTTTTAGCCTTTACCTCCTCAAATCTAGGTAGCCTACTTGATGGTGTTTTTTTTGGGTTCTTCTTAGGGTTTAGGTTTAGGTTAATTTTTTAATTTATTTAGTTTCTTTAGGTTTAGGTTTAGGGTTTAAGGTTTTGGGTTATGGTTTAGGGTGTAGGGTTTAGGGTTTAGGGTTTAGGGTTTTAGGGTTTATGCTTTTAGGGTTTAGGTTTAGGGTTTAGGGTTGTAGGTTTAGGGTTTAAGGTTTAGAGTTAGTTTTAGGGTTTAGGGCTTAGGGTTTTTGGTTTAAGTTTTAGGTTTTAGGGTTTAGGGATTTTTTAGAAAAAATTAAGTAAACTAATAGGTTTAGGTTTATTTAATTAAATTATTTTATTTCTTTTAGTTTATTTTATTTTTTATTTTTACTTAAGTTTATCTTTTATTTTTCTTTAGTTTAGTTTATTTATTTTAGGTTTATCTATGTGTAGGTTTTATTTTATTTATTTTGTAGGTTTAAGTTTAGGTTTCTTTTTTTTAGTTAGTTTTATTTTATTTTATTTTAAGTTTAGGTTTTGTTTTTTATTTTTTAGGTTTAAGTTTCTTTTATACATTTTTTTAGTTTAGATTTTCATTTAATTTTTTTAGGTTATAGGATTAGGGTTTAATTTTTTTTAGTTTAGTTATTATTATTATTTTTGTTTAGGTTTAGGTTTATATTTTAATTTATTTTATTATTTTATTTGGTTTAGGTTTTTTATTTAATTTAATTTATTATTAGATTTTATTTAGTTTAGGAATATATTTTTAGCTTTTTAGGGTTTAGGGTTTAGGGTTAGTTAAGGGTTTATGGTTTAGGGTTTGGGGTTTAGAGTTTGGGGTTTAGGGCTTAGGATTTAGGGTTTAGGGTTTTAGGGTTTATGCTTATAGCGCTTACGATTTAGGATTTAGGGTTATGGTTTAGTGTTTAGGGCAGTTTTTTAGGGTTTAGGTTTAAGGTCTAAGGTTCAGGTTTTAGTTTAGGGTTTTCTTTAACACAGAACAAATTCATATTCAATATTTCTTCTTTTCGATTTCATCAACCAAGTAACACACCAAGTTTTCTAAGAGACAACGATAAAGATAAAAATTGAGCATGCTTAGAACTAGTCAAAAACCTTAGATTACTAGAACCATCTCTTCTGTAAAGCACAGTTCCATAAGCAGTAGATCAAATCGACCGTTCTATAGTTTCTCCAATTCCCATCACAACTAAAGTGTCCTCCAGAGTAGCGGGATCCACCATCATATCCCTGATCTCTCCCTCCACCACCACCATGATTGTAACCTTCAATGCTCCTCCCGCCTTCATAACCACCACTACTCCATCCACTACCTCCATAACCACCCTAGATCCCCACCTTGATAATCATCGCATCAACCTTCTCAGTTAGATCTAGACTCAGGGTTGGCGATGTTCTTGCCATCAAGGTTTTGCCCATTCTTAGGGTTTAAGCTTAGGTTTAGGTTTATTAGGTTTTAGGGTTTAGGTTTAATTTTAAATTTATTTCATTACTTTATGTTTAGGTTTAGGGTTCAAGGTTTAGGGTTTAGGGTTAGGGTTTAGGGTTTAAGGTTTAGGGTTTAGGGTGCAGGGTTTAGGGCTTAAGGCTTAGGGTTTAGGGTTTTAGGGTTTATGCTTTTAGGGTTTAAAGTTTAGGATTAGGGTTCAGGGTTTAGGGTTCTGGGTTGTCGGTTTAGGGTTTAGGTTTTAGGGTTTAGGATTTAGTGTTTGTAGTTTTTTTAATTAAGTAAAACAATAGGTTCAAGTTTGTTTAGTTTTTTTTTTATTTTAGTTTATTTTACTATTTATTTTTATTTAGTTTAGTTCATTTATTTTAGGTTTATTTATTTTAGTTTATGTTTTTTATTTTAGTTTATTTTTCAGGTTTAGGTTTAGGTTTAGGTTTATTTTTTAGTTGAGTTTTATTTTTATTTTTTTAGTTTTATGTTTTATTTTTTATTTTTAGGTTTAGGTTTAAGCTTTTATTTTAATTTTTTTTGTTTTGGTTTTAGGTTTTTATTTTTGAATTAGTTTTAGGTTTTATTTTTTAGTTTAGGTTTAGGTTTATTTTAGTTTATTTCATTTTATTTAGTTTATTTTAGGTTTAGGTTTAGTTTTTTTAGTTAGGTTTAGGTTTTATTTGTTGTAGTTTAGGTTTAGGTTTATTTTATTTTGTTTATTTTATTTTTATTTTAGGTTTAGGGTTTATGTTTTATTTTTTAATTTTTTATTAGGTTTTATTTTTAGGTTTAGGTTCTTATTTAGTTTTTATTTTATTAAGTTTTTTAATTCTTAGGTTTATTTTATTTTATTTAGTTTAGTTTATGATTTTCATTTTTTATTTTAGTTTATTTTTATTTTTTATTTTATTTTATTTTTAAGTTTACGTTTAGATTTTACTTTAAGTTTTATTTTATTTTATTTTATTTATTTTGTTTATGTTTAGATTTATTTATTTATTTTATTTTTAAGTTTTATTTTGTTCAAGTTTAGGTTTTATGTTTTTAGGGTTTATGGTTTAGGGTTTAGGGTTTTAAGGTTTAGAGTTTATGATTATGCTTTAGTGTTTAGGATTTAGGGTTTAGTTTTGGGTTAAGGTTTTAGGTTAGGGTTTAAGGTTTAGGGTTTATTAGTTTAGGGTTGGTTTATGGTTTAGGTTTATGGTTTAGGCTTTAGGGTTTAAGTTTTAGGGTTTAGGGTTTATAGTTAGTTTATGGTTTGGTTTTAGGTTTTGTATAGATGTAGAAGCAAGTTTAGGGTTTTGGGTTTAGGGTTAGTTTTAGGGTTTATGGATTAAGGTTTAGGATTTAGGGTTTAGGGTTTAGGTTTTAAAAAAAAAAAATTAAGTAAACAAGTAGGTTTATTTTTATTTTGTTTAATTTACTTTATATTTATATTTTTATTTAGTTTAGTTTATTTATTTTAAGTTTATTTATTTTAGTTTAGGTTTATAATTTTAATTTTTAGGTTTATTTTTTTAGTTTAGTTTGTTTTATTTTTTTTTTTAGGTTTAGGTTTTATTTTTATTTTTTATTTTTGGATAGCTTTTTTTTAGGTTTAGGTTTAGGTTTTATTTTAGGTTTATTTTAGATTTATTTTTTTATTTTAGGTTTAGGTTTAGTTTAGTTTAGGTTTAGGTTTTTTTTAGTTTAGTTTATTTTACTTTAGGTTTAGGTTTATCTTTATTATAGGTTTAAGTTTTTTAGTTTAGGGTTTAGGTTTATTTTAAATTATTTTTTGTTTTTTGATTTATTATTTAGGTTTAAATTTAAATTTAGTTTGTTTATTTATTTTAATTTTATTTTATTTTATTTTATTTTATTTAGTTTTTATTTTATTTAGCTTTTAATATTTTAGTTTAGTTTAGGTTTTATTTATTTTATTTTATTTTTATTTTATTTTTATTTTTTATTTTCTTTTTTTAGGTTTAGCTTTAGGTTTTAGTTTGTGTTTTCATTTTTTTTATTTTTTTTTATTTTTTTAGTTTAGGTTTTAGATTTATTTTATTTTTGGGTTTTATTTAGTTTAAGTTTTTTGGTTTTTAGGATTTAAGTTTTGGGATTTAGGGTTTAGGGTTTAGGTTTTAGGGTTTAGGGTTTTGGTTTTAGGGTTTAGGGTTTAAGGTTTACGGTTTGGGATTTAAGGTTTAGGGTTTAGGGTTTAAGGTTTAGGGTTTTTAGGGTTTAGGGTATACATTTTAGGTTTTAGGTTTAGGGTTCAAGTTTTAGCTTAGGGTTTAGGGTTTTTGGTTTTTTTATTTATTTTTAACAAAGAATAAATTGAGATTCAACATTTTTATCTTTCTGATTTTATCAACCAAGTAACACACAAAATTTTCTAAGACACAAGTGATGACATAAATAAAAAATGAGCACCCATAGAGCAAATCAAAAAACCTAGATAAGTAGAACCATCTCTACTATAAAGACACTATTTCATAAGCAGCAGATTAAATTAATCGTTCTTTAGTTTCTCTCATTCCCATCATAACTACCCCCGCCTCTTGAGTAGTGGGTTCCACCATGATAACTCGATCTCTCCCTCCATCACCACCATGGCTGTAACCTTCATCGCTCCTCTCACCTCCATAACCCCCACTTCTCTGACCACCACCTCCTTATCCACCAGCACCTCCAGATCCCCCACCACCACTGTGATAACTTCTAATCTCCGCCTTCACCTCCACCACTAGACTTACACTGAGCCTAGTTGATGGTGATGTTCTTGCCGTCAAGGTTTTCTAAATTCTTAAGGTTGTTAGCTTTTGGTTTATTAGGTTTTAGGCTTTAGGTTTTTTTTTAGTTACTTTAGGTTTAGGTTTAGGGTTTAGGGTTTAGGGTTTAGGGTTAGGGTTTAGGGTTTAGGGTTTAGGTTTTAGGGTTTATGCTTTTAGGGTTTAGGGTTTAGGGTTAGGGTTTAAGGTTTACGGTTTAGGCTTTTTTAGGGTTTAAGGTTTAGGGTTTAGGGTTGTAGGTTTAGGATTTAGGGTTTGTTGTTTGTTAGGGTTTATGGTTTTGATTTATTTTTGTTTAGATTATTTTTTATTTTTGTTTAGATATATTTTTAAAATTGTATTTATTTTAGATTTATTTATTTTAGTTTATTTTTTAAGTTTAGGTCTAGGTTTAGGTTTAATTTTTAGTTGAGTTTTATTTTTATTTTATTTTTTAGGTTTAGGTTTTATTTTTTATTTTTAGGTTTAGGTTTAGGTTTTTATTTTATTTTTTAGGTTTTGATTTTAGTTTCTTTAGGTTTAATTTTTTAGTTTAGGTTTAATTTTTTATTTTATTTTATTTAGTTTAGGTTTATGCTAAGGTTTAGTTTATTTTAAGATTTGGTTAGGTTTTATTAACTTTGGTTTAGTTTATTTTAGTTTAGGTTTAGGTTTATTTTATTTGGTTTATTTTTATTTTCTTTAGGTTTAGGGTTTAGGTTTTATTTTTTATTTATTTTTAGGTTTTATTTTAAGGTTTATGTTTTAGGTTTAAGTTTATATTTAGACTTAATTTTATTTTTTTTAAAGTTTTATTTTTGTTTATATTTATTTATTTATTTTATTTTATTTTTAGGTTTAGGTTTTAGTTTTAGTTTTTATTATATTTTATTTAGTTTTAGGTTTTTTATTTATTTTATTTTTAGGTCTTTTTAGTTCAGGTTTAGATTTTAAGGGTTTAGCATTTAGGGTTTAGTGTTTAGAGTTTAGGGTTTAGGGTTTTAGGGTTTAGGGTTTGAGGGTTTAGGGTTTTAGGGTTTATGATTTTGGGTTAGGGTTTAGGGTTTAGGGTTTAGGCTTTAGAGTTTAGGGTTTTAAGAGTTTTTAGTTTTATGCCATGTAGATCTACTAAGGATGTTATACATTTGTTAAGATGTTTGATGGAGAAGTATAGAGAAAGTAGGGAGGATCTACATATGATTTATTGATTTAGAAAGCTTATCATAAAGTTTCAAGAGATGTTCTTTAGAGAGTTCTAGAACAAAAGGAGTTAATATTGGTTATATTCAAGTCATTAAGGATATGTATAATAGCATTACTTGTGTTCAAACACAAGGAGGATTGACAAAATATTTTCCTATTTTAGTTGGATTTCATCAAGGATTGGCTTTAAGCCATTATCTTTTTTGCTTTAGTTATGTATGTTCTAACTAAATATTTACAAGAAGATCTACCTTGGTGTATGCTTTTTGCTGATGACATTCTTCTTGTTGATAAGACTAGAGATGGAGTCCAAGAAAAACTTGAATTATGGAAGTCAACATTAGAGTCTAAAAGTTTCATTTAAGTATATCTAAAACTGAATATATGGAGTGTAATTTTAGTTGTAGAAGTTCTAGTGGTAGTGTTGTGACATTAGGTGAACAAGTCATTAATAAGAGTGAGTGATTCAGATATTTAGGCTATATTGTTCAAAATGATGGTTAAATAGATGGAGATGTTATTAGTAGAATTCAAGTTGGATGGTTGAAGTGAAGGAATGCATCTAGCCTATTATGTGATTGAAAAGTTTGACTTAAACTTAAGGGAAAATTTTATAAGATTATGGTATGACCTACAATGACGTATGGTGCAGAATGTTGGTAAAAGAAGACTAAGTTAAGTGTTACAAAGATGAGGATGCTCGGGTGGATGAGTGGCTTTACTCTTATAGATAAAATGTGAAATGAGTATGTTTGGGAAAAAATTGGAGTAGCTCCAATGGTAGATAATATTAGAGAGAGAGTCACCTTAGATGGTTTGGCCAAATAAAGCATCGGTCGTCCATGACTATGAATGTAGATGCATTAGATTTGCCTTATATTAAGAAAGGTAGGTGTATAAAAATGACTTTAGCATACTTTAGCATGAATTTGACACATAATAGAACCGATGGACGAAGGATTCATGTAGACCCCAGTGGGATAAAGGCTTATTGTTTTTGTTGTTGTTGTTGTTAACATTATTTTTTATTATTTAGTTTCTTTTAGGTTTTATTTTTTAGGTTTATTTTAGTTTATTTTAGTTTATTTTATTTTTATTTTAGGTTTAGTTTATTTTATTTATTTTAGTTTATTTATTTTAGTTTTTATTTTTTTATTTTTTTTATTTATATTTTTTATTTTTTTTATTTTAGTTTATTTTGGTTTATTTTATTTTATTTTATTTTAGGTTTATTTTATTTAGGTTTATTTTATTTATTTTATTTATTTTTTAATTTTATATTTAGGTTTTAATTTATTTTATTTTAGGTTTAATTTTATTTTGTTTAATTTATTTATTTTAGTTTAGTTGATAGAATGTAGGTTTTATTTTATTTTATTTTTTATTTATTTTAGGTTTATTTTTTATAGTTTTATTTACTTTTGATTTAGGTTTTAGGTTGTTAGGGTTTAGGGTTTAGGGTTTAGGTTTAGGGTTAAGTTTAGGGTTTTAGGTTAGGGTTTTATGGTTTTTAATTTACGGATAGGGTTTAGGGTTTAGTGTTTAGGATTTAATGTTTAGGGGTTTTAGGATTTATGGTTTAGGGTTTAGGTTTAGCTTATGATTTAGGATTGGTTTAGGTTAAGGGTTTAAGGTTTATGGTTTAGTGTTTAGGGTTAGTTTATGGTTTAGGGTTTAGGGTTTTTGATTTATTGTTATTTAGGGTTTATGGTTTAGGGTTGTATGTTTATGGTTTAATGTTTAGTTTTAGGGTTTAGTTTTTTTAGGGTTTAGGGTTTAAGGTTTAGGGTTTTTTTTTAAATTAGGTAGTAGGTTTAGGTTTTCTAATTTATTTAGTTTACTTTTTACTTATCTTAGTTTATTTTATTTTATTTATTTAGGTTTATTTTTTTATTTTTATTCAGTTTATTTTAGGTTTATTTATTTTAATTTAGGTTTTTTTTTATTTATTTATTAGGTTTAGGTTTAGGTTTGGTTTATATTTATTTTTAATTTAGTTTAATTTTTTTATTTTAGTTTTAGGTTTTATTTATTTTTTATTTTAGTTTTAGGTTTAGGTTTTCATTTTATATTTTTTAGGTTTATTTAGGTTATTATTTTAGGTTTATTTTATGGTTTTATTTTTAGTTTAAGTTTAGGTTTATTTTTGTTTATTTTATTATATATTTAGGGTTTAGGTATAGTTTATTAGTTTAGGTTTTATTTATTTTAGTTTAGGTTTAGGTTTATTTTATTTTGTTAATTTAAGTTTAGGTTATTTTTAGTTTAAAGTTTATGTTTTACTTTTTTATTAATTTTTATGTATTATTTTTAGGATTATATTTTAAGTTTAGGTGTTTATTTAGTTTTTATTTTATTTTATTTTAGTTTTATTTTTTTATTTAGCATTCACTTTATTTTTCTTTAGATTTTTTCTTTATTTTGTTTTTAGGTTTTATTTACTTTAGGTATAGGTTTTTAGCTTTTAGGGTTTAGGTTTTAAGATTTTATTTTAAGTTTATTCTTATGTTTTATTTTTTAATTTAGGTTTAGGTTTATCATTAGTTTATTTTATTTTATTTAGTCTAGGGTTTAGATTTAGTTTATTTTAGGTTTAAGTTTAGTTTATTTATTTAGGTTTAGGTTTAAGTTTTTTTATTAGTTTAGTTTAAATTAGTTTAAGTTTAGGTTTATTTTATTTATTTTATTATATTTTTATTTTATGTTTAGTTTTTTTTCGTTTAGGGTTTGGGTTCTATTTTTATTTATTTTATGGTTTTATTTTTAGGTTTATTTTTTAGGTTCAGGTTTTTATTTAGTTTATATTTTATTTATTTTAGGTTTATTTAATTTTTATTTTACGTTTAATTTTTATTTTATTTAGGTTTTATTCTTGATTAATTTATTTTTAGTTAGGTTTATGTTTTATTTATTTTATTTAGTTTATTTTATTTTTTTATTTTATTTTATTTTTATGTTTATGTTTAAGTTTTAGTTTATGATTTTATTTTATTTTATTTTCTAATTTTGTTTAAATTTAGGTTTTTTTATTTATTTTATTTTTAGGTTTTATTTACTTTTGGTTTAGGTTTTTGGGTTTTTTAGAGTTTAAGATTTAGTGTTTAGGGATTAAGGTTAAGGTTTTAGGGTTTTAGCATTTAGGGTTTTAGGGTTCAATGCATAGGGTTAGGGTTTAGGGTTTAGTTTAAGTTTAATGTTTAGCTTTAGGTTTAGGTTTTAGTTTTAGTTTTAGGTTTAGGTTTAGGTTTAGCAGGTTTAGGTTAGTTTTGGGTTTATAGTTTTAGGCTTTAGGGTTTAGGTTTTAGGGTTTAGGATTATAGTTTAGGGTTAGTTTTAGTTTAAGGTTGAGGGTTTAAGGTTTAGGTTTAGGGTTTAGGTTTAGAGTTTAGGTTTTGTGGTTAGGTTAGTTTAGTTTAGGTTTAGGGTTTAGGGTTCAGTTTAGAGTTAGGTTTAGTTATGGTTAGGTTAGGTTAATTTTTAGGGTTTAGGGTTTAGGGTTGTAGGTTTATGGTTTAAGGTTTATGCTTAGTTTTAAAGTTCTATTTTAAATTAGATAAACCGACAGGCTTAGATTTTTTTTGTATATTTTTTATTTATTTTAGTTTATTTTATTTCTTATTTTTATTTAGGTTTATTTTTTATTTTTTTTAATTTATTTTAGGTTTATTTATTTTATTTTAGGTATTTTATTTTAGTTTATTTTTCAGGTTTAGGTTTTTGTTTAATTTTTAGTTTAGTTTTATTTTTAATTTTAAGTTTAGGTTTAAGTTTTTAATTTATTTTTTTAGGTTTAGGTTTTTATTTTAGGTTTTATTTTTTAGTTTAGGTTTAGGATTATTTTTTGGTTTATTTTAGGTTTAGGTTAGGTTTTATTTATTTTAGTTTAGGTTTAGGATTAATTTATTTTGCTTATTTTAGGTTTAGGTTTTTTTTCTAGTTTATGGTTAAGGTTTTATTTTTTTATTTATTTTTATGTTTTATGTTTAGGTTTATATTTTATGTTTAGGTTTTTATTTTATTTTATTTTATGTTTACTTAATTTTTATTTATCGTTTAGTTTTCATTTTATTTTTTGTTAAGTTTTATTTATTTATTTTATTTTAGGTTTTATTTAGATTTAGGTTTTATAGCATTTTAGCATTTAGGGTTTGGGTTTAGGTTTTAGGTTTTTATTTTGGTTTATTTTTAGGTTTTATTTTTTCTTTTAGGTTTAGGTTCATTTTTAATATATTTTATCTTATTTAGTTTAGGGTTTAGGTTTAGTTTATTTTAGGTTTAGGTTTAAGTTTTATTTATTTTAGTTTATTTTAGTTTAGGTTTTATTTTTTTTTGTTTTTTTTTTGAGTTTTTCTTTTTAGTTTAGCGTTTGGGTTTTAATTTCTATTTATTTTTAGGTTTATTTTTGAGGTTTAATTTTTTATTTACTTTTTATTTTATTTTATTTTAGGTTTATTTTATTTTTATTTTATTTTTATTTTAATTTTAGTTTTTATTTTATTTTAGTTTTTTATTCTTTGGGTTATTTTATTTTTTTGTTTAGTTTAGGTTTTTATTTATTTTATTTTAGTTTTTTTTTAAAGTTTAGGTTTAGGTTTTAGTTTAAGTTTTTTCTTATATTTTTTTATTTTTTTAGGTTTAAGTTATTTATTTATTTTGTTTTAAGGTTTTATTTACATTAAGTTTAGGTTTTTAGGTTATTAGGGCTTAGGGTGTAGGGTTTAAGGTTTATGGTTTAGTGTTTAGGCTTTAGGGTTTAGGGTTAGTTTAGGGTTTAAGGTTTAGGCTTTAGGGTTTAGGGTATATGTTTTAGGGTTTATTTAGGGTTTAGGGTTTAGGGTTTAAGTTTTAGGGCTTAGGGTAAGAGTTAGGGTTTAAGGTTTAGGGTTTAAGGTTTAGGATTTAGGGTTATTTAGGGTTTACGATTTAGGATTGTAAATTTACGGCTCCAAGTTATGGATTAGTTTTAGGGTTTAGGGTTTACAGTTTAGGGTTTATGATTTATGGTTTAGGGTTTAGGGTTGAAGGTTTAGGGGTTTTTTATTTTAATTAGGTAAACTAGTAAGTTTAGGGTTTTGTTAGTTTATTTAATTTATTTTTCTATTTATTTTAGTTTATTTTCAAATTTTATTTTTATTTAGGTTTATTTTTTTATTTAGTTTATTTTATTTTTATTTATTTTAGTTTATTTTTTAGGTTTAAGTTTAGGATTGTGTTTATCTTTTAATTTAGTTTTATTTTTATTTTATTTTTTAGGTTTTGATTCAAGTTTTATTATTTAGTTTAGGTTTAAGTTTTTTTAGTTTATTTTGTTTTATTTATTTTAGTTTAGTTTAGGTTTAGGTTTAGGTTTTATTTAATTAATTTTAGGTTTAGGTTTATTTTATTTTATTTATTTTAAATTTAGGTTTTTTTTATGTTTAAGGTTTAGGTTTTCTTTTTTATTTATTTTTGGGTTTTTATTTTAGGATTAGTTTTTTTTAGTTTTTATTTTATTTTATTTTAGTTTATTTTTGTTATTTTTCGTTTAGTTTTTATTTTATTTAGGTTTTGTTCGGTTTATTTTATTTTTTTGGTTTAGTGTAGGTTTTTGTTTATTTTATTTTAGTTTATTTTCCTATTTTTTATTTTATTTTAGTTTTGATTTTAGGTTTAGGTTTTGGTTTAGGTTTAGGTTTTAGTTTAGGTTTTTATTTTATATAATTTTAATTATTTTATTTAGGTTTAGGTTTTTTTTTATTTTATTTTTAGGTTTTACTTTGTTTAGGTTTAGGTTTTTTTAGGGTTTAGGGATTAGGGTTTAGGGTTTAAGGTTTAGGGTTTGGGGTTTAGGGTTTGAGGTTTGGGGTTATAGGTTTTAGGGTTTAGGGTTTAGGGTTTAGGGTTTAGGGTTTAGGGTTTAGCATTTTTTTATTATATTTATTTTTTTTAATTTTTTTAAATTAAGTCAAGTGGGGGGTTTAGGTTTAATTTATTTATTTTTTATTTATAATAGTTTATTTTATTATTTATTTTGATTTATTTTTATTTTTATTTTTATTTAGTTTAATTTATTTATTTTAGGTTTATTTATTTTAGTTTATATTTTTGGTTTTTAGCGTTTAGGGTTTAAGGTTTAGGATTAATTTAAGGTTTAGGTTTTAGGGTTTAGGGTTTAGTGTTTAAAGATTTTTTTGGGTTTAGTGTTTAGGGTTTAGGGCTTTGGTTTTAGGGTTTTAGGGTTTTAGGTGTTAGGGTTTAGGGTTTAGGGTCTATGGTTTATGTTGAGCTTAGGGTTCGGGTTAGTTTAGCATTCAGGGTTTAGGGTTTAAGATTTGGGGTAATTTAAGGTTTATGGTTTAGTGTTGTAGGGTTTAGGGTTTTTTTTAAAATTAGGTAAACCGATTTAGGGTTTACTAATTCATTTTTTTGGAATGAATTAGAGGGATTAATACAAAAGATACCACTTGAAGAAAAAGTATTTATTGGAGGAGATTTAAATGGACATGTTGGTAGAGTGGTAGAAGATTTTAAAAGTATTCATGGTGGTTATGGATTTGGAGTGCTAATGAAGAAGGTAGGATATTAGATTTTTTTAACTTATGATTTTGTAGTTGCTAATACTTTATATAAGAAAAGAGGGAACATATTATTATAAAATGGATCTAGTAAACACATTGATTTTTTGATAAGAAAAATAGATTATTTAGAGATTGTAAGGTTATTCCAAGTGAAAGTTTAAGTATCCAACATCGATTGTTAGTTTTAGATTTTAAGATGAAAGATTATAAGAGAAAAAATAAATCAAATTATTATCTTAGATGGGGACACTTAAAGAACACAAATAAAAATATTTTTAAGAGCAAGCTACAAGAGCTTAGAATTTGGGATGTTCATAAGGAAGCTAATGTTATGTGGGAAAAAGTAGCAAGTGAAATTAAACAAGTTGTTAAAAATGTGCTTGGAGAATCAAAAGGAAAAGTTTCTTTTAATAAAAATAGTTGGTGGTGGAGCCAGAGTGTACAAGAAAAGATAAGAAATATGAAGCATTGTTATAAAACTTGGTTTAGATGTAAAAATTCAAAAAAAATTGGAAAAGATATATCTGAGATTCTAAGAAAGCAATATATGATGCAAAAAAATTTAGCTTTTAGTGATTTATACAATAGATTAGATATGAAAGAAGGTGAAAAATATATGTACAAGTTAGCCAACCAAAGAGATAGGAGAAGTAAAGACCTAGTTCAAGTGAGCTATATTAAGGATTAAAATAATAAAGTGTTTTCTTAGAAAGGATATTGAAAATAGGTGGATGAGATATTTTGATAAATTTTCAATGAAGGATCTAAAGTGATTGATTTTAGCAACCTTAATACCGAAACAAAATAGAATTTTATTTTTGTCATATCATATTAGTATATCGATGTTAAAGAAAATGAAATGTGGAAAAATAGTAAGACTTGATGATATTCTAATAGAAGTGTGGAAATGTTTAGGAGATCAAGGAATTTCTTGCCTTACAAATCTTTTTAATGTTATTTTAAAAACTAAAAGGATTCCAGATGAGTGGAGAAATAGTTTGTTAGTTCCTATATTTAAGAATAAAGGTGATGCACAAGAGTGTGCAAATTATAGAAAAATTAAGTTAATGTGTCATACATTAAAATTACGGGAGAGAGTAATTAAGCATAGGTTATGATGTGATACAAAGTTTCACACAATGTCGTAGATACTATGGATGATATACATTTGTTAAGAGGTTTGATGGAGAAGTATAGAAAAAGTACGGAGGATCTACATATGATATTTATTGATTTAGATAAAGCTTATGATAAAGTTTCAAGAGATGTTCTTTGGAGAGTTCTAGAACAAAAATGAGTCAATATTGGTTATATTCAAGTCATTAAGGATAAGTATACTAGACTTGTGTCCACACACGAGGATTGATAAAATATTTTCCTATTTGGTTGGATTACATCAAGGAACTTTAATCCCTTATCTTTTTGCTTTAGTTATGGATGTTCTTGCTAGGCTTATATAGGAAGATGTACCTTTGTGTATGCTTTTTGTTGATGACATTCTTCTTGTTGATAGATTAGAGAGTCAAGAGAAACTTGAATTATGGAGGTCAACTAATGGTTTTGTTTAAGTAAATCTAATACTAAATATATGGAGGGTAATTTTAGTTATAGAAGTCCTAGTGGTAGTGTTGTGACATTAGGTGAACAAGTCATTAATAAGAGTGTGTGATTTAGATATTTAGGCTATTTCTAAAAATGATGGTGAAATAGATGGACATTTAGAATTTAAGTTGGATGGTTGAAGTGGAGAAATGCATCTAGCTTGTTGTGTGATCGAAAAGTTCCATTTAAACTTAAGGAAAAATTTTATAAGATGGTGGTAAGACTTGCAATGACTTATGGTGCAGAATGTCGGCCAATAAAAGAGAAGCATAAGACTAAGTTAAGTGTTACAGAGATGAGGATTCTTAGTTGAATGAGTGGCTTTCCACTTAGAGATAAAATGTGAAATGAGTATGTTCGGGAAAAAGTTAGAGTAGCTCTAGTGGTAGATAAGATTAGAGAGAGTCACCTTAGATGGTTTGGACACATAAAGCATCAACCGTCAGATGACCCAGTTAAGAGAATAGATGAATTAGATTTACATTATGTTAAGAAAGGTAGAGGTGGACCTAAAAAGGCTTGGTTAAGATGTATAAAAAATGACCTTAGTAAACTTGAATTAATTAATAATTTGATACATAATAGGTCACAATGGAGATGAACAATTCATGTAGCCAACCCATTCAGTGGGATAAAGGCTGGCAGTTGTTGTTGTTGTTGTTGTAGGTAAATTGGCAAGTTAGGGTTTTTTTTATTTATTTTATTTTTTATTTTTATTTAGGTTTATTTTTTATTTTATTTTAGTGTATTTTATTTAGTTTAGGTTTATGATTATTTTATTTACTTTATTTTTCGTTTAGGTTGTTTTTCTAGTTTAAGGTTTAGGTTTTATATTTTATTTATTTTTTAGGTTTATATTTTAGTTTTAGTTTTTTTAAGTTTTTATTTTATTATATGTTAGGTTTACTTTATTTTTATTTTTTGTTTAGTTTTCATTTTAATTTTGTATTTCTTTTATTTTTAGGTTTTATTTAGTTTAGGTTTAAGTTCTTAGCTTTTTATGGTTTAGGGTTTAGGTTTTAGGTTTTTATTTTAGGTTTACCTTTAGGTTTTATTTTTTAGTTAGGCTTAGGTTTATTTTTAATATATTTTATTTTATTTAGTTAAGGGTTTAGGTTTAAGTTTTATTTATTTTAGTTTAGGTTTAGGTTTATTTTATTTTATTTTTAGGTTTAGTTTTTATTTTTAGTTTAGGGTTTGGGTTTTAATTTTTATTTATTTTTAGGTTCAGATTTTTATTTAGTTTTTATATTACTTTAAGTTTATTTTATTTTTACTTTACGTTTAGTTTTTATTTTATTTAGGTTTTTTATTATTGGATTTATTTTATTTTTTAAATTTAGTTTAGGTTTTTATTTATTTTATTTTAGTTTATTTTTATTATTTTATTTTATTTTAATTTAAGGTTTAGGTTTAAGTTTTTATTTTATTTTATTTTTTTTATTTTATTTAAATTTAAGTTTTTTTATTTATTTTAATTTTAGGTTGTTAGGATTTAGGGTTTAGAGTTTAAGGTTTATGGTTTAGGGTTTAGGTTTTAGGGTTTAGGGTTTGAGTTTAAGGATTCAGGGTTTAGGGTTTAGGGTTTAGTGTTTAGGCTTTAGGGTTTAGGGTTTTTAGGGCTTAGGGTTTAAACTTTTAGTGTTTAAATTTAGGTTTAGGTTTTAGGGTTTAGGTTAGGGATTTTAGGAGTTTAGGTTTATAGTTTAGGTTAGTTTAGGGTTTAGGTTCAGATTTTTGGGTATAGGGATTTAGTTTTAGCATTTAGGGTTAAGTTATGATTTAGAGTTTAGTTTAGGGTTTAATTTTAGTTACTTTAAGGTTTAAGTTTAGATTTAGGATTTAGGTTTATAGTTTAGGGTTATGAGTGTAGGTTTTATGTTTACAGTTTAGGGTTTAAAGCTTAGTTTTAGTTTGAGTTTAGGTTTAGGGTTTAGGGTTTAAGGTTTAGGGTTTAAGGTTTAAGGGTTTTTTTTAAAACATTAGGTAAAGGTTTATTTAATTTATTAGTTACTTATTTTAGTTTATTTGATTTGTATTTTATTTAGGTTAATTTTTCTTTTTTATTTAGTTTATTTTAGGTTTATTTATTTAAGTTTAGCTTTTTTATTTTAGTTTATTTATAGGTTTAGGATTATGTTTATTTTTTAGTTTAGTTTTATTTTTATTTTATTTTTTAGGTTTAGGTTTTATTTTTTAATTTCAAGTTTAGGTTTAGGGTTTTATTTTATTTTTTTAGGTTTAGGTTTTAGGTTTTCTTTGAGATTTATTTTTAGGTTTTATTTTTTAGTTTAGGTTTAGGTGTTTTTTTAGTTTATTTTATTTTATAGTTTAGGGTTTAGGTTTAGTTTATTTTAGGTTTAGGTTTAGGTTTTATTTATTTTAGTTAAGTTTATTTTATTTTAGGTTTAGATTTATTTCATTTTATTTTAGGTTTAGGTTTTTCTTTTTAAGTTTAAGGTTTAGGTTTTTTTTAGGTTTTATTTTTAGGATTATATTTTAGGTTTATATTTTAGGTTTAGGTTTTTATTTTATTTTATTTTAAGTTTATTTTATTTTTATTTTTTGTTTTATTTTTTTTATTTTTTAGGTTTATTTTATTTTATTATTTTTATTTTATTTATTTTATAGTTTTTTTTTATTTATTATTTTTTAGGTTTAGGTTTAGTTTAGTTTTATTTTATTTTAATTTATTTAGGTTTTATTTTATTTTAATTTTTAGGTTTTTATTTATTTTATTTTTTAGGTTTTATTTTTTTATTAGGTTTAGGTTTTAAGTTTTTTTAGGGTTTGGTTAGGTTTGAGTTTAAGTTTTAGGGTTTAATGTTTAGGGTTTAGTGTTAGAGTTTATTTTATTTAATTTTTGTTTATTAATTTTTTTGAAATTAAGTCATGTCATAGGTTTAGGTTTATTTTGTTTATTTTTTTATTTATCTTTATTTTAATTTAGGTTTATTTTTATTTTTATTTAATTTAGTTTATTTATTTTATGTTTATTTATTTTAGTTTAAGTTTTTAGCTTTTTAGGGTTTAGGGTTTGGGATTTAGGGTTTAGAGTTTAATGTTTTTTTTTGGGTTTAGGGTTTAGGGTTTATGGTTTATGGTTTAAGTTTTAGGGTGTAGGGTTAGGGTTTAGGGTTTAGGGTTTAGGGTTTAGGGTTTAAGTTTTAGGATTTAGGGTTATTTAAGGTTTATGGTTTAGGGTTGTTTGTTTGGGATTATAAGTTTATAGGGTTTAGTTTAGTTTTTTTGGTTTAGGGTTTTGGTTTAGGGTTTAGGGTTTAGGTTTAGGTTTAGGGTTTAAGGTTTAGGATTTTTTTTTAAAAAAAAAAGTAGGTTTTAGGTTTTAATTATATTTTTTATTTAATGTAGTTTATTTTATTTTTTATTTTTATTTATTTTTAATTTAGTTTAGTTTATTATTTTAGGTATATTTATTTAAGTTTAGGTTTTTTATTTTAGTTTATTTATTAGGTTTAGGTTTATTTTTTTAGTTTAGTTTTATTTTATTTTTTTAGGTTTAGGTTTTATTTTTTTATTTTAGGTTTTTTAGGTTTTATTTTTATTTTAGGTTTTGGTTTTAGGTTTTATTTTAGGTTTATTTTTAGGTTTTATTTTTTTTAGTTTGTTTTTTTTTTAGTTTTTTATTTTATTTAGTATAGGTTAGGTTTAATTTATTTTTTGGTTTAGGTTTAGGTATTTATTTTAGTATAGGTTATTTTAATTCATTTTTAGGTTTATTTTATTATATTTATTTTAGGTTTAGGTTTTTTTTTGTTTAAGGTTAAGGTTCTTTTTTATATTTAGGTTTTATTTTTAGGTTCATATTTTAGGTTTAGGTTTTTATTTTATTTTATTTTAGGTTTACTTTATTTTTTTTAGTTTTTCTTTTATTTAGGTTTTTTTATTTTTAGGTTTATTTTTTTAGTTTAGTTTAGGTATTTATTTATTTATTTTAGTTTTTTTTTTATTTTAATTTTATTTTATTTGTAGGTTTAGGTTTAGGTTTTAGTTTTGGTTTTTATTTTATTTTAATTTTTCTTTTATTTAGGTTTAGGTTTTATTTATTTTAATTTTAGGTTTTATTTTTAGGTTTAGATTTTTTAGGTTTTTTAGGTTGGGATTAGGTTTAGGGTTTGGGGTTGCATGGGGTTTGATTTTAGGGTTTAGGGTTTAGGGTTTAGGGTTTAGGGTTTGGGTTTAGGGTTTGGTTAGAGTTTTAAAGTGTTAAGTTTATTTATTTAGTTTATTTTATATTTATTTTAGTTTATTTATTTTATTTTTTATTTTTAGTTTACTTTATTTATTTTAGTTTTATTTATTTTGTTTAGGTTTTTAGCTTTTTAAGGTTTAGGATTTAAGGTTTAGAGTTAATTTAGGCTTTAAGGTTTATGGTTCGAGGTTTAGAATGTAAGGTTTTTTTTCAATTTTGGTTTAGGGTTTAGGTTTTAGGGTTTAGGGTTTAATGTTTTAGGGTTTAGGGTTTTGGGTTTAGGGTCTAGAGTTTAGAGTTTTTAGGGTTCAGGGTTTAGGTTTATGTTTAAGGTTGATTTTAGGGTTTAGGGTTTTATTTTAATAGATAATAAATTCATATTCTGCATTTCTTCGATTCCATCAAAGTAACACACAAATTTTCTAAGACATAAGCGACAACATAGATAAAAAATGAGCACACATAGAACAAATAAAAAACCTTAGATAACTAGAATTGCCTCTAATGTAAAGACATAGTTCCTTAAGCAGTAGATCGGATCAGTCATTCTTTACTTTCTCTAGTTCCCATTAGAACCACCTCGGCCTCTCGGTGGGCACCATCATATCCAGATCACTCCCTCACCACCACCACATTGTAACCTGGTCCTCCCTCCTCTATAACCACCTCGGCCACCTCCATATCCGGCACCTCAGATCCACCACCATTGTGATATCAGCCTCGCCTTTGCCTCCATGGATCTTGAGCTGGTTGTGGTGATGTTCCTACCATTAAGGTTCTACCCATTCTTATGCTTTAGGTTTAGGTTTAGGTTTTTTTGGTTTAGGTTTATGGTTTAGGTTTATTTTAGTTTAGTTTTATTTTTATTTAGGTTTAGGTTTTTTTATTTTAGGTTTTTTTAGGTTTTATTTTATTTTTTAGGTTTTGGTTTATTTTTTATTTTAGGTTTATTTTTATTTTTTAGTTTAGGTTTTTTTTTTTTTATTTTATTTTATTTAGGTTTAGGTTTTTATTTTTTTGGTTTAGGTTTAGTTTTATTTATTATAATATAGTTTATTTTAGTTTATGTTTAGGTTTATTTTATTTATTTATTTTGGGTTTAGGTTTTTTTATTTTAGGTTTATTTTAGGTTTATGTTTTATTTAGTTTTATTTTATTTTATGTTTACATTATTTTATTTTATTTAGTTTTATTTTATTTAGGTTTTTTTTATTTTTATTTTATTAGTTTAGGTTTTATTTATTTATTTTAGTTTAGTTTTTATTATTATTTTATTTATTTAGGTTTAGGTTTAGGTTTATTTAGGTTTTAGTTTTATTATTTTATTTATTTTTTTTTTTATTTAGGTTTATTTTTTATTTTTTAATTTTAGGTTTTTTAGTTTAGGTTTATTTTATTTTAGGGTTTATTAGGTTTATTTTTTAGGTTTAGTTTAGGTTTAGATTTATTTAGGGTTTAGGGTTTGGGGTTTAATTTAGGTTAGTTTTTTATTTAGTTTTGTTTAGTTTATTTAGTTTATTTATTTAGTTTATTTATTTATTATTTTATTTAAATTTTTTTTTATTTTATTTTTATTTAGTTTAGTTTATTTATTTTATTTATTTATTTAGGTTTTAGTTTGGGGTTTAGGTTTAGGGTTTAGGAGTTAATTTAGGGTTTAGGTTTAGGTTTTTTGAGGTTTAGAATGTAATGTTTTAATTTTGGGTTTAGGGTTAGTTTAGGTTTAGGGTTTAGGGTTTAGGGTTTAGTTTAGGGTTTAGGGTTTAGGTTTTAGTTTAGGGTTTAGGGTTTAGATTTTATGTTTGGGTTATTTTAGTTTAGGGTTTAGGGTTTTTAGATTATTTTATTTCTTCTTTATTTAGGGTTTAAATTTTTTTAGATTGTAGAGTTTAGTTTATGTGATTTAGTTTTAGCGGTAGATGGATAGTTTTCTTTAGTTTTAGTTATTAGAACCAGTTTAGTTGGATTTATATTTAGTTTTAGGTGTTTATTTTATTTTTTTAGTTTATTATTTATCATTTTGATAATTATTTTTTGCCTTTTTAGTTTATGATGTTTTAGGTTATTCTTGTGCTTTAGGTTTAGTTTAGGTTTATTAGGTTTTAGGGTTTATTTTTAATTTATTTAGTTTAGGTTTATTTATTTTATGTTTGGTTTTATTTTAGTTTTTTTTTAGGTTTAGGTTTATTTTGTTGAGTTTAATTTTATTTTATTTTTAGGTTTTGGTTTTATTTTTTATTTTTAGGTTTAGGTTTAGGTTTTATTTTATTATTTATTGTTTTAGGTTTTTTATTTAGGTTTATTTTTTTAGGTTTTTTAGGTTTAGGTTTATTTTAGTTTATTTTATTTTATTTAGTTTAAGTTTAGGTTTAGGTTTAGTTTATTATTTTTTTAGGTTTATTTATTTTGGTTTGGTTAGGTTTATTTTACTTTTTTTATTTTAGTTTGGTTTATTTTATTGTTTTAGTTTATTTTTATTTATTTTAGGTTTTATTTAGGTTTATTTTACTTATTTTTTATTTGTTTTTTATTTTTTTATTTTATTCTATTTTATTTTAGTTTTGTTTTTTATTTTATTTTATTTTATTCTTAGGTTTATTTTATTTTTTTTTGTTTAGGTTTGATTTATTTTATTTTAATTTATTTTTTTTAGTTTATTTTATTTATATTTATTTTTAAGTTTAGTTTTGTTTATTTTATTTTATTATTTTATTTTATTTAAGTTTTTATTTTTATTTTAGATTTATTGTTTAGTTAGTTTAGGTATTTTGATTAGTTTAGGTTTAGGTTTTAGTTTTGGGGTTGGTTTATGGTTTTATGGTTTAAGGTTTAGTATTTGGTTTAGGGGTTTGGGTTTAGTTTATATGATATTTAGGTTTTTTGATTAGGTTTAGGCTTAGAGTTAATAGGTTTAAATAGTTTAGGTTTATTTATTATTAGGTTTATTTTTTAGAATTTAATTTAGGGTTTTAGGGTTTTATGGTTTTAGTTAGTTTAGGGTTTTAAGCCAAATTCCATCAAACATTGATAATTAATAGGGTGGCTAGCCAGGAAGGAATAGTTTCCCTTTCGTCATCTGGCCCAAACGAAGGTGTTTAAGAAGTGGTTAGGTGGTGGAGAGGGAAGCAACTAGGACTTCATAGAGAGACTGAGCTTAGCCTCTTTTACCTCCTCTTCCACCATCTTTATCATCTTGGTCATTGGTACAATGACCATTTCCACCACCTCAGTAGCCTACCCAATAGCGGTATTCATATCAATTGCCAGGTAGCTACTTTTCACCTACTCTTGCCAATATATTAAATATGCCTTATTCATGCAAGAGGGATGTAGTTAGAAAAATCTTTAAGGATCTCTTAAAGAAATTTGACTTTCAGTTACTAGAGCTAGGAAGAAGTGAGCAAGAGCAATGATCTAGCTCTTTCCCTTACCACACATGTTAGGCCATGTCTTAGGATTGTATCACTTTAGGACTAGCTTGATCCAACTACAAGTTGAGCCATAGTTATCCCTAAGGAATACTTATTTGAATAACCATCTAATTTAGTTTGAGTAATCCTTGGGGATACTTGCAATCCTCTTAAGACCAAAGAAGGTTAGGATGTATCTTCTTGAACCTCTGAAGATCATTTATAAAATCAAGCTTCCCTTGTATTTTAGGTAAAACTCCAACACCAAAAAGGTTTGCTAGTTATAAAGGAACTTCGGGAGTGTGACCACCGGTAGTGACTCACCATACTTGAGTCAGTGTAGCCATCGTTGAGGTAAAACTCCCTCCCGTTGCACCACCTCTTCTAGCTCCTCTTCTACCATTGTATCTAGGATGAGGCACTAAATCCCTTACTCACTTACTTTATTTGATTTCTATCATGTGCCTCACAAAGAAATTAATGAAAGCTAATTCTACTTATATATTGTCCATATGCTCTTGATTTTATTCCTATTGAAAGCTCTCCAAGTCTAAATAAAAATAATAGCTCTAGTAGTTTTGATCATATTGTTTCTAATTTAGAGTCAGACTATCCTTCTATAAATCAATTAGGTCCACCTCTTGAGATTGACTTGGAGTCAACTAACTCTGAGGACCCCATAGGAGAAGTTGTAGGTATGCCTGATAAGAAGGTAAAACTTTCACAAGCTCATCATTCTAAGAAGTCACTGAAGTTAACCTACATGGTGGAAAAGTTCAACCTCCTAGGGTAGCACCTCAGGATAAGGGTAATCAAGTCATTGGTTCCAGTGAGAAAATAGCCCCTCCATAGGATGCTCCACCCATGGATATGTGTGGAGTGACCATAGTTGATTATAATGTCTAGCTCACCTTAGAAAGTTTTCTATAAGTTAAGCATTTACATATGCCCTTGTCCAAAGAGATAAGAAATCTCTAATCAAGGCCTTACTTAATCTAGAGATATGCTTAGCTCAGTTGAGGCATGCCACTCGAAGGACATCTTAAGAGTTACATTCAGCGATGAAAGTTACTCTTAGGGAGCATAAGCCTCATTACATTACAATGGATGTTGGCGGTCAGCTATCGAGTTTTGGTTGACGGTGTATCAATCAACATTATGAGTCTAAGAACCCTTGCCTACTTGAGGATCGACATCTCTAAACTCTAAAAAGAAAGGATGATGTTGAGAGGAATCAATGAACAAGGTGAGAGAGCCTTGTGGTGTTTATTTTTGAATGTATGGCAGGGGGGTACTTTTTGAGGTGATCAAGTATAACATTGAGGTATGATGTACTATCTCAAAAGATATAGGCATCACCCTATAATGGACCTAATCATGTAATAAGGACTCCTAAGGCATGATGGGTCTTTGAATGTACGAGAGATTCTTTTCCAACATTACATAAAGTAGGGTTTATGTTAAACCAGGTTCTTAAGTTTCATATGGAGGCAAGCCTCTAAAGTTAATTACATTTTAGGAAAGAAATTTTACTACACATTAAAGCATCAATCACTCTAAAAAACTATGAAAAGCATCATCCCAAATTCAATGTAAACATAACATCAAAAATTACATAAATTATCATAAAAGAATAAAAGGATGTGCGAAGAACTATATTCAACCCAAAAAAAAGAAAGATGGAAAGCTCTACTCATATACAACTGGAATATGAGGATAATTATAATTGTATTAAATCTATGTTTTCTTTCTTATATCTCCATTTTTGATTTGGTTCCTTTTTGATTTGGATGGTGCTTGCTTTAAAGGCATCACAAGGGCAAGGATAAATTATGCTCATCCTTATCCCCATAGCACTAATCTAATTCTATTGTAAAATTATACTAATGTGGAAAAGTATATCTAACTACACACAAAATATAGGTTAAAATGCAAATAATCCCAAAATTGTATTTATAATTTGGACTTAACCACATGGGTAACTAAGCCTACATCTAACTTTCATTATTCTTAAGGATTTACACGCAAAGAGCATTATTTATTTTTTGCATTCCTTAAGCATATTCATGGAGAATATGATTAGGCTAATTCTCAATCCTTATATGAATACACCTAACAACCAATCTAATATATATCATGAAAACATACATCATACACCATCTAGCTTAGAACTAGAAGTGGTGACTTAATTTATGTGTATTAAGCTAAGTAAGTCTTGTTAGGCATTGGTGTTATTTTCTATGTATGAAGAATTCAATTTAACAAGAAGGTTGATTTCACTGAAGTAGTTTAATTGATTTGAGAATTTTAATTTGTGTTTTCTTTTGTTTGGTTTGATTACACTTAACAACTAAATGGTATAAAGATAGAAAAGAGGATTGCCATCTTTCATCCTACAAAGTCACTTTCTAAAGTATATTATTTTGATTTTGTTCTTTAGATGTCTTTAAATGATTAATTAATCTTAAGTTTAGGTTCACTTTAAATAATCTATTCAAAATGAAGGCATCTTAAGTTTTATTTAATTGAATACTACCACGTGACATATATTAAATAAATCTTTTCCATCATATGTAACATGCTTATGATTTAATCTAAGTGTATCTATACATGCAACATATTTTATCACACTTAAATGATGATAAATGTTTAGAATTAATATTTTATTTGAATGAATTATTTATATTAATTTAAAACTTTATCCAAATTCTTATACAAAATGAAATAGGAATGAAATTAAATAGGCATGTGTTGTTAAATAGTGGTAATCAAATGACCTCCTTTAAAACTATATTCTAAGGATATCTAGATATACTCATTTGCATTCAAACATATGTAAATTTGTATACATGAAAACAAGCTCCAAATCTTATGGCTAATTAATTCAATCACTTAGCCAATTATGAATGCATGAAATTTTAATGTAAAATGGGATTTTCATTCACTAATCACATATACATGCATGTAAGATATAGAGTACATGTCATTATTAAACTAGGGAAGTGAGTAATCAAATGACCTCCTTGGGGTAACTAAAGCCTCATATTCCTGGGACGTCTAAACTATATACTTCTTTTTGTTGGACACATATGGATGTATACAAAAATGAGAGAACAAAAACCATGCAAAGATTTATATTATTTTATTGAATCATTTATATATATGAATTAAAACACTATCCTAATTCTAATGTTGAAATAGATAAGAATGAAATCAAATGGGTATGTGCATTGTTAAACCTAGAGTGATGTCAATGACCTCCTTGGGGGCTACTAAAACCTCATGTTCTTGGGATGTCTAGACTATACATTACCATTCCATCTTATATAAATCAACACATGAAAGGAAGAGAACTCAACATTCCTTAAGCTATAAACACAAACATTTTTTTATGTATTTATAATTAGCATCATAACACATATTATTATTCATTTATAAGCTTTTGAAAGATGCATTTGGATTTAATAGTAATAATATCCACAAATATATTAAATTAAATTCACACATTACAAAACTTACATAAAGGAAATCCATTTTATTTTACTTGATTTTGAAAGATGGATGCATGAATTCAAATGACATACCAAATTTAACATGATTGGAAGGGACAATCAAATATAAGCATGTCATTCATTCAATAAACTAGTTCTTAAGACAATTAAATCAAATAATATTATTTAAAAGAAAACCAAAGCTTCTTTATTAATTATGTTTTGCATTTGATTTGATTTAAAGAGAAGAGAAATCATCACTTGTTGTTTTAAACCCATTTCCACATTAGTGATTTGATTTAATTTAAGGAAATGTAATTAAGTTAATTTTATGGGTTAATTAAGTTGAACCCTTAATTAGAAGAATTAATTACCTTTACATGTCACCTTAAAGTAATTAACTAAATAATTATAAGCCATGATATGCATGGAAAATAAACTTGCAATGATCTAAATAAAGGGGCCCAATGGCTCATGATTAATAGTTAGAGATTAAGGAACTTAATTAATTACTCTTATGATTTTCCCACATGTGGACTAACCATAATTTCATCAAACTCCTTTGGGTTTAAACACCTAAAGATCTACCCCATGATTTAATTAATTAAGTACGATGTGATTATAATTTCAATTTGATTAAGTGATTTAATTGGTTATATATTAAATTTCATTTTAAAAAAAAGTGAAATGAACTTGGGAATGGGGTCCCAATTCTTAGTTCACTTACCATTGAACAATGATTAATAAACTTAATTAAATTTGTTGCTATTCATGGGATTAACTAATCATTAATTGACTTAAAGAGTAGTTAAGGTATAATTAGTAAATTTTCCTAATTAATTAGAAATAAATCCCATGAAAATTCATAGGATTGAGGGTAATCAAATTAACCACAAAATTTGGAATTAATTGCTCAAGTAATTAAGTAGAAATTAAACTAATAAATTTTGTAAATAAACTTTAATTATTGTTCAATATTAGTTAAGATCATTTTTAATTAATTCTCCTCTAAAATATCTTTAAAATGAGTATTTATTATCATTTTTTATTTCTCTATGATTTTTTAGGATTTTTAGAAGTTTCAGCCATTAAAAATGATTAATTAAGCCTAATTACCTAATATTTTGGCACCACATGGCATGCTGATGCGGCGTGCTTTCCACATTGCACTACAGCATTGGCTACTTAAAACTTATTTGACTCAGTGCCTATGTGGCGGCACGGTAATGGATGTGCTTTTTCGTCCGCCATCCGATCTAAGATTGGATGGCTACAATTAATCCCATAAATTAATAGGATTAAATCAAATCAATTTAGCGAATCTTATCATGACCATCCATTTTGATCATGCAGAATAGATGGTGCATGATTTAATGTCACGTGTGGGAGAATGAAGTCTGTCTGGCATTGCTCACTTGATCCAAGCTTACCTGAGCTTGGTTCAAATCCAAAAGGATCCCACACCTTCATGACCTCGATTAGAGGGGATCCAACAGTTAAGATCACATGAGATACAAGTTTTCTTCAAAAAGCTCCAACCCATTTTGGCCTAAGGATTAATTTTGGAAGCATACCTCGCTAGAGCTCAAGATAGGTTGCTCGAATGATTGAGGAAGCTTCATCTAGTGGAGACAAAGCCCTATTGAGTAGCAATTTAATCAATTCCTTGGATGTTCACTCGAAAGGCCATGAACTAATGATTTGGAGCTTAGCTTTGATTGAAATCCCACCTCAAGTGCTTAGGAAGCTTGGGAGATGATTCATTCTTACATAATGAGGCCTAGAGAAGGTGCGTGCAAAGTTAATTTGAGTTTGATGGAGAAATAGGGAAGTTAGGTCAAATGGGAGTGTATTTTGGGATGAGATAGAATTTTTGATGAAGAATGAGCTTGGGAGCTTAAGGAATGGCTCTATATCATCTTGGGTAGCTAAGGCTGAGAATGATTTTTGTGTGTGTTTGAGTGGAAATGAGGGGGTTTATACCCCACTTCATCTTGATTGGATGGTGGGATCGAGTTTGGCTTTTAGTGGTCATTCAACAATCTGGGTAGTGGGTGGCGGGGAGGAGGAGGGGTTGGCTTTCGACTTGGTTGAAGAAAGTGGAGGAGGCTAACAAGAGGAATCATGTGGCTGTCATGGTTTTCAAATTCTCAATGAGTCATGAGCAACCACCTTGGTTAGGTTGAAGGTGTCTAGTAGGTGGACCATTGGGAGAGTACCAAGTGGCCAATGAATGGAAATGACCACTTACATGGGTGATTTATCTAATGTGTTGCCCTTGACCTAAGGGTAGAATGATCATTTGGCATTAGATTTGATTTGGGTAGATTTGAAATGAGCCAAAAGTGGGTTATCCCAAATTTCAAGTCAATTAGAGTTGATTTGGTTACTTTTGGCTCAATTTGATTAATTTAGGTCAAATTGGGTTAGGTCAAGAATTGACCAATTGGTCAAATTAGGTCAAACCAAGGGTTAGCTCAAGTTCATATGATCATTTGGGATATTTTAGTTCAATTGGTTTGGTTTAGTTTGTCTTGGATTTGATTTTGGCTCATTTGAATTCATTTGGGTCAAATGGGTTAAGTTGACCAATTTTGACCAAATTGGCAGGTTGTGTTGGTTTGGGTTTAGTTGACCAATTGAAGATTATTGTAGGCTTTAATTTCAAATAATTTGGATTTGGTTTTATTTTGGCCAACTTGAACATTTTGGTCAATTTGGCTTAAGTAGGTCAATTGGGTTTAATTGGGTCCAATCATGGCTTTGGTCAAGTTCAACAATAAATTTAGAATGAACTTGAGCCATTGGTTGCAATCAATTTAGTTTTTATTTTGATTTGACCCAATTTGGTTTGTTAGGTCAATTTGGGTCAACTTAGTTCAAAAGGGTGAATTGGGTTTGGTTTCACTCAATTGAAGGTCAAGTCAAATTTAAATATTTATTTTGATTTTGTATGAACATTAGTTTCAAGGGATTTGGCTGAGGATACAATTTGGCTAGTTTGGGTTTATATTGGTTAAGGGGTTGACTTGGTCAAATAATTAACTTGGTTTGACTTAATTTGTGATGATTTATCAACTAGGGATCAATAATCATGTTGGGAGGTTTTGATGGGTTTGGTTCAATCCAATTTGGGTAGGATTAGAACTTGGCTCAAATAGGTCAATTACAATTGGCTACTAAGTGGACCAATTAGATTTAGTTGGCTTGATTTTTGACTTAGTTTGATTTAGATGAGTTTATATATGGGTTTGGGATTGAAATATAAATTCAATTTCAATTGGCTTAAAATGGGTTTTGGTTCATTTGAATATTTCATGTAAAAGGTTAAGTTTGGGTTTGATTTGGGTTGATTTTGGTTTGGCTTGATGATTGTAGATTTCATTTATATTTGTAAATATGATTGAAGGTATGACTGATTCATGAAAATCAATCAATTTGGGTTTTGGAATGAAGAAATTTGGCTAAGTCCATGGAGTTGAGTCATGTGGTTTAGATTTTGATTTGGTTTGATTTAATTTTGATGATTTAAATGTATATTTCATTTAAATTTGTGAAGATGATTGAAAATATGATTTGTGAGAAAATCATTGAGTTTGACAATTTGGATTGGCTAAGTCCATGTATATATGGCTTAGGAAGGGTTTTGATTTAATTTGATTTAGTTTCATTTAGTTTTGATCAATTGAATGTAGATTTGATTTATATTTAGGAAGATGATTGAAGATATAAATTGATTATGAGAAAATCAATTAATTTTTTGGATTGATTTAGATTAAGAGTTAGCTAAGTCCATGGGATAGGTCATATGGCTTAGGAAGGGTTTCAAGTTTGGATTTGATCATGGGCTTCAATCATTTGGTTTTGGAATTTGATTTGGATTTGATTTTTGATGTTTGAATTTGAGGTTTGGTTTAAGAAGGTGAACATGGATTGGATTTGGGTTGGGTAGGTGGATTATCCTAATCCCTAAGGCATAACCTAATGGTTAACCCTTCTAGTCTTTAGCAAGTATTTACCTAATTATTAGAAGTGTCTTTTGACTAGAAGTCTTAGTATCTAGAACACTCCTAAGTCTGGGAAGATTGAATCCGCACTCCAAAGTGAGGTCAAGGCCTTAGGCTCCATAGTGTTGCCCTTGGAGATAGGTGATTGGAAGATCAAAGCCAAGTTTCAAACTATAGACTCGGATATATCTTTCAATGCTTTGCTTGGGAGACCATGGATAGAATGAGAATAATATAGTTCAATTCTCTCTACATCAGTGTATGAAGTTTATGAGAGGTGGGATCGTCTACTGTGTCAAAGGAGATCTCAAGTCATTTATAGTTCATGTTGTATATGAGGATCTACCTCCCTCAAAATCAACAAGTCTATTCTCATGAACTTAGGTTTAAAATAAAAGAAAAGAAAAAAGAAAAGAAAGAGAAAAAGAAAAAGAAAAACAAAGAGAAAATGAAAAAGAAAATAAAAGGGAGCAGAAATAGACATGGAGGAGGAAGTGGATCCTATCATTAGATTCCACCCATAGTTCTTTACTCTGTTCGAACATATGGGTAGGACTACCTGACCTCCACCACGTAGAGGAAGGCCAGTTAAGAGGTCCCAAGGGTGGAAAACCTCCAAATTGGTCATCAAATGAAGATATATCCCTACCAGGGTAACTACTATCCATATAGACTTAGAATCTAGTTCATAAGATGAGTTTTATATTGTTAGCACACCAGCTCTTCTCATTAGTAGATTCCCTTGGAGGTGGAACTTGAGCCAGATAGCGATGAAGACCGCTCAAAGCAACATAAGTTTATTCAAGTCTATATGTGAAAGTTAGGCATCGGTTGGGAACCGTAGATCTAACCCTTTCCTCTCAAAAGCTAAGAGTTTGGTAGTTAAGAAAGCCCTAAGTCATCCACAGTGTGAAGAGTCGAGGTTCTTTAGGAGCATCATCCTCAAGTCAAGAAGTTGATGTAGAACTTGAGGATGACTCATATAAATATTTAATAGAATTACCTTTTGATTGGTACTTGCCTTGTGTTCATAATTTAGAAAAGAAAGGGTTAATCCCACATACTTGGTCAAAGCATAGGTCAGACTACTTCGAAAGAATATAAAAGGACAAATGCGAAATCTCTCAATCAAGACCAAGACTAGGATTTGGTACAGTGGGTCTAGTCAATGATGATGATTATTGCTTTGTCATCACCAATCATTTGGAATCTAATAGGTTCTTTTCAAATCACATTAACTCATATGAGGAGTTGTTCTTAGAAACTTCAGATGATCTAGATGATATTGAAGTCAAAGATGCACCGCCAGAGTATGAAGAAGAGAACAAGTCAACCATCGATGAGCTCAAGGAAATCAAATTAGGAACTGAAGAAGATCCACACCCGACATACATCTATTCTTTGTTGAATTAAATTGAATCTATTGACTTAGTTAGGCTATTTGTGGAGTTTAAGACTATTTTGCATGAAGTTATGAAAAGAGCCTACTGCTAACCCTATCAAGCAAGCTCCTAGATGCATGAGATTAGACATAGAATAATAGGTCATTTATGAAGTCAAGAAATTGATCGATGCTATCTTCATCCGGGAAGAAAAATACCCTACTTGGTTAGCCAGCATCATCTCAATTAAGAAAAAGAATGGCCAAATTCACATATGCATCAATTTTAGGGATTTAAATAAGGCATGTCCAAAAGATGAATTTCCACTACCAATCTCGGAGCTGATAGTGATCATTTCCTTATCTCATGTTGTCTTCTCTTTTATGGATATAACTAAATAAAGATAGCCCTTGAAGTTGAAAGAAACATTACTTTTAGAACCCTGGTAAGAATCTATTGCTATAAAGTCATGCCTTTCAGCCTTAAAAATATTGGTGCTACATACCAATGGGCTATTACTCGAATCTTTGATGAACTCATTCATCATCTAGTTGAGTGTTATATTGATGATCTCATGGTAAGTAGAGAAAAGGAAGACCATCTCTTTGAGTTAACAGTAGTTTTCAAATAGTTAATACAATTTAACCTCAAAATGAACCCCCTAAAAGTGTGCATTTGGAGTAGCTTCATGGAATTTCCTTGGGTTTGTTGTCTGACACCAGGGAATCAAAATTGATCCAAAGAAGATCAAAGCAATATTAAAAATGCCACTCTTTAAAAGTTTAACTCAACTCAGATCATTTTGAGGGTATTTGGCATATCTAAGATTCTTTATACCCAACCAATCAGGAAGATGTCATCCATTCTTAGCACTTGTCAAAAATGATGCCAAGTTCAAGTGGGATGATTAGTGTGAGCATGCCTTTGAAAACATCAAGCATTACCTAATGATGGGAAGACATCAAGCATTACGACCACCTGTTCTAGCAACCCCTATCCCGAGTAAGCTACTCATACTTTACACTACTACATTAGATGACTCCTTTGGTGCTATGTTGGCCCAAGACAATGATGAAGGGAAGAAAAATGCACTATACTACCTCAACCATCATCTAATCGCTACTAAGGCTAATTATCCACCCATTTAGAAGCATTTCCTAGCTTTAATTTTGCTTCTTAAGCGCATGCTTCCTTATAAGGTGAACTTAATTTCTAGGATCAATCCACTATAGTATCTCATAACATGGCCAATGCTACTCAGACGGTTAGCATGATGGTCCATGATCCTCTCATAGTTTAACATTACCTTCGTACCCCTCCATGCGGTGAAAGGATAAGCGTTAGTGGATATCTTAGCAGCACACCCACTTCCTGCTGACTCTCTACTTAGTGATGATCTCTCCAATGAACAAATCATGAACTTAAGGATACTAGCATTCACCGCTAGAAGATGTACTTTGATGGTGCAACTTCCTCTCAAAGAGGAGAAGAACCATAATCTACTATTCCAAGAAAGGCAGGGGTAGGAACAGTTCTCTTAACTCTGAACCATGATGTGATCAGAATCTCATATCATCTGTCCAATCCTTGTACAAATAATGAAGCTAAATATGAGGCTTTGGTTGCTAGTCTGGAGTTAGCTGTTACTCCAAGCATCTAGAACATCAACATCTTTAGGGATTCTCAGCTAATTATCAACCAAATCACTGGGTCTTATAAGGTTATAAAGCTTAAGCTCCATCACCACCACAAGTACACCATGGAGTTGTTGGCCCAAATCTCAGATGTTACCATTTATAAGATTCCTCGAGGAGAGAATGCCATAACGTATGTTTTAGCCAAGCTTGCCACGGAGTTGGCATGTCTGGAGGATGAGTTCATATCAATAAAGTTCCGAAATAGGCAAGTCTTATCCCTTATTGATATTAAACTCATTAGAAAGTACTCTCTTGAAGGGGAGGTTGCCATTACCAAGAAGGATGAGGAGTTAGATTGGAGGCAACCATTCATGGATTACTTAAATAAAGGAAAACTACCTCAAGTAAAGTCCTAAGCCCATCAGCTAAAGCAGAGATCACTTTCCTATGCTCTTGTGGATGGTGTCTTATACTGGCGATTTTTTGATTATATGTGGTTCTGTTATTTAGACAAGCATGAAGCTCATAAGATCATGACTACACCAGATTATGTGGAGCTAACCAATCGATCAAGATGAAAGCCAAGATCAAGAGAGTAGGATACTGCCAATGATCAAAGATTGCATGGAAATAACTATATACCAATGTCAAATACACGGTGTGGTCCCCACCACCACATTTATATCTTACATTGGCCTCATATGGCCAGTGTTGGGTACCATTATATAGTGGGTCGATTGATCCTCCTTCTTTTAAGGGTCATCGGTTCATCATAACTACTTTTTCAAATGGGCAAAGGTGATTTCACTTAGAGAGGTCACTACAGGAGGGCATTTTGTTCATTTTGCCTAGAACATAGATTGGAGATAATCGCCATCAATACAAAGAAACTCTCATCCAAATCTTGAAAAAAAATTTTCAGCAATAATATAACATTCATAGTGTATGCAGGAATTTTATCTACCATTAGAAATTGAACTCCCATCACTTAGGATAGATGTTCATAGCAAGATCACAGCAAAGTAGAATGCCAAGTTGATGTTAGAAGAGCTCGAAGGTTTAGAGGAGAGATGCCCACAGGCATGCCGAAACCTCAAGTTGTACAAAGCTAAAATAATTCAAGCTCACAATAAGTTGGTCCATCCTAGAGCTTTTCAAGTAGGAGAGCTTATTTTAGTTCTAAGGAGACTAGTTGTTGCTGATCGTAAGATGGGAGGCAAGTTTGAAACCACTTGGGAAGACCCTTTTCAATAGAAGGCTACAAGAGGATCTTTTATTAATCATAAGAGAACATTCTATACTTCCAATCAACATGCTCTATTAAAGAAATATTATAAATCATGTTTGAAAATAATTATCATCAATGAAAATTCCATTTTGAATTCAATCTCTTCCATGTTGAAAGTATTCTTGTTTGTGAATCCATGATGTGTTTAGGGTAGTGTAAAGAACTAAAGTGGCATCCTTCCTTCATCAACATAATACAAACACACAACATATAAAATAAAAACATATCTTTTATCTCGGGCTACTCACGTTGAGATAATGCCCCATGACATAATCTTCTTGGTGCTAACATGCTACCATGCTAGTGTCAGTCATCCTCTTGCTTTGGAGGATGTAAGTCTTCTTTCCTTCCTTGGCCACTCCACATCGAGCACCATGTTAGTTTGGTAGGCCTTATTGCGTGGCTAGCTTATGTTGGCTTCATTTAAGAGGATGAGAATTTCTATGCTTTTTTCTTGGATTAGCCTTTGCTCACTAGTTGGGTCGAGTATATTTGAGGTTTAGGATAAGTCCCTAGCAGCTCCTTCCCTCAGCTTTAAGTTTGGGTCAATCCTTCCTTAGGGGGCCCAGCAGTAGTCACTCTAGGTCATAGAATCTATCCCCATCGACCATCACGATGATTAGTTCTAGGATAGTTGTAAGCCATGCTTTCTTTCCAAATTGATCATTGTACACTGATAGGCACCTTTGGTTGGTTGGTTCTCACTATGCTGATAGATACACCACTCATGTTGATCGATACACCTTAGGTTGGTTGGTTCTAGCACATTAGATACACCACTCATGGCAGATATAAGTTTGCTACACTTTCTCCTTATGTTGGCCACCGTACAATTATAGGCTTTCATTTCCATGGCTCAGGATAACTCCCCTATCAAAACCTCCCCTGTGGGCACTATATTTGGTTCACATTATTTGCGACCCCATTTAGACACTACAGGGTTACTATCAGTTGGGAGTTCTCCTTTCTAGTAACCACCCCGTGGTTGGAGAATCCATCCTGAGATGTGGATTCTCGATTGGTCTAGTAAATCTAGGTCAGATAGGCATAGCCCTTTATCAATGTGGTCCTGCACAATAGGGTCCATAAACATATAAACAAAATATATATTCACTTGATTAAGGACACCCTAGTAATAATTTCAATGTATTTAGGAAACTCCCGATTACTCTTGAGTTGATATAAGTCCCCAACGACATTCACTCAGTAGTCACCCCTAAGTTGGGTTCAATTTTTTGTGCTATCATCAGGTCACCCCAAAAATTTTTCCTTCCGTCTTCTTCCTAGCATAATTGTTGTACACCAAAAGGAAACCCCTTAGGTTGGCTAGCTCTACCCCACAGCTAGTAGACTATCCCTTTCGATTTATGCGATATAGAAAAAGTCCGATATAGCCCCTTCTCACTAAGGTCCATAGACATGGTCCATAAAGTAAATCTATCAAACTTGCCTAGCTCACATCCCTAGAAAATATGCCCTCAATTTGAAATCAAACTAAACCAAAAATCAAATCACATGAAATTAAGATAAAATTAATCGACTACTTTTGAGTTGACATAAGTCCAACATCATTAATTCAATAGTCACCTAGGCCAGGTTCGATTTATTGTGCAATCAATAGGTCACCCCAACGGTTGCTTGTCACTTTAGAAGATGTAAGTCTGCTACACCTTCTTCATTGCACAGCGTTTGTACACCAAAAGGCAACCCCTTAGGTTACCTAGCTCTACCTCATAGCTGGTAGACTATCCCTTTGGATTTGTAAACATGAGGTAAGTCAAAGTTGATATAGCCCCTTCTCAGTGGGTTCATCACACACCGACAGGGTCCATACATTAACTCTGATTAAATTAAACATAATCTAATTTTCCCTAGTAGAGCCCCAAATCATATATAAATAAGTCAAGCAAATAAATCAAATTCAAAAACCAACCTCCCCTATGAATCCATATTAAACTAACACCCCTAATAGAGTCTAAATCAAAGAAATCCAACCAAACTCTTATTCCCAGTGGATACATCCCCAAATAAATCTATGAAAACAAACTCATATCCCAATCCTTAGCGGATAGCATGTACCTGCTTCCTTAGTGGATGGTTCATATACTCAATCCCTAATGACTCGAGCCCATATCTCTAGCAGATATGCCTCCACATCAATTAAAACAAAATTAATTAAAGTCAATTCAATCTTAATCCCCAGTGGATTACAGATTCTTATCCCTAGTAGATCATCTTTCCATAAATCATATAATAAAATTAAATTCAAACCTTATCCCCAACAGATTTTCTTCTTCTATGCCGTCGACATAGACCCCCACATGTCATGTCCAATGCATTTATTATCCGCTAGGGAATCTCCCTCCATGTGCTTGACATGGAATTCTCATCAAATCTTATTTCTTCTCTTATGCACACCTTTAATACTTCAACCAAAAGCCTAATAATGTATTCATTCAAATTACATCATCTTAACATTGTAATCAACATTTTATGATTTGTGATGGTGCAAGCTCAAACTAACTATACAATATCATGCTAAACATATTATAACACACTATTATATTATAATATATGATGTTATATTATAATTTGCTATAATATAATATATTGTCTAACATTACAACTCATTAGAATCACTTAAAAGGAAAAATAACAAAATTTCCATAAAATATGAATATTGTTCATTTTGGATGTAAAATTATTATTTTTCCATTAGAAATAGTAGAAAATAGCATAATTTTGGTGTTGCTTCTTAGTGTGTGCTGTGGATTTGGCCAAATTCTTCCATCTCAACCTTCAAATTAACATTTTTGTGAGTTTTGACCCAATGTATTATAACAAAAGTAAAACATACTAAAATGTACACATTTAGTAACACACCACCACATTCATATATATGTGAAGTTATATTGTTATGTAGATTATATTTTAGTATGCTTTCATATAATATATTATCTTACATTACACCTTAAAATGAATCACTTTAAGCAAAAAATTATAAAATTTGGTTGAAAAATTAACATTTATTTTGGATGCAAAATTCCATTCTTTTGATTAAATGACACACCATAGCACACCCCAATGATGTTCCCTAAAGCTTACCTTAAATTTGGCCAAATCCTATCATCTCAGCCTATAAATCAAAATTTTTATGAATTAGACCAAAGCAAACTCAATTATATCATACTATAACAAACTAAAATATGCTAAACAAGCGATAATACATAGTAATATAATGCTGATGCTACACTATATGCATCTTATATTATAATACACTATAACATATTTTATTTTATTATAATGCATATCACATCACAAGAGATTGCTTAAGATAACGGAGTCATTAAATTAGTCTAAATAATAAAATCTATATTTTTTTTGTCGTATCACTTTGATATTTTAAATTGAAATAATATATTATGATTCCATGCTCTACTTATTAAGAATTTGGCCAAATTCTACCATTTTTAAGTCTAAATCAACATTTTTATAAATAATTTTAGTGTAGGCTTGACTGCATGATTGTAAAATACTAAAAGATTTTAAAATGCATAGAATAATATATTATGATATATGATGTTATACTATGCTACAACATATAATATTTATTTTGAACATAAAATCTTACTTTTTATACTACAAGTGGCGTAGCACACCTTTGGTACTACAACCTAATTCCCACTTTAAATTTAATAAATTTCATTATATGATTTATTAAATTAATATTTTTATGATTTATATTAATATAGACTATAAGGTACAATACCATAACATACTAAAACATTTTAAAAGATCTTATAACATCCAAAAACACATCACTAAATGCTTAAATATATGATGCTACATTATATTATAATATATGGTATTATAATATGATCTAGGGTTAGGGTTTAGGGTATTCTAATCTTCAATAGTCAAGAGAAAGTCTCTTGAAGGCATTTTCTTTAGCTACCATAACTATGTTAGGATTAGGTCATTCTTTAGATCTACTCCAAATGACATCTTTATTCAAGGTTTAGGGTTTAGGGTTAGGGTCAATTTAGGGTTTAGTGTTAGTTTAGGGCTTAAGGTTTAGGGTTAATTTAGGGTTTATGGTTTAGGGTTGTATGTTTTAGTGTTTAGGGATTATAGTTTTGGGGTTTTGAGTTTAGGGTTTAGGGTTTAGTGATTTAAGGTTTATGGTTTAGGGTTTAGGGTTTTGGGTTTTTGGTTTAGTGTTTAGGGTTTAGGGTTTTTTGGGTTTAGGGTTTTGGGTTTATGTTTTAAGTTTAGGGTTTAAGTTTTAGTTTAGGGTTTAGGGTTTAGGGTTTAAGGTTTTTTTTTGAGATAAAGAAAAATTCATATTCATTTCTTTTGATTTCATTAGCACAAGTTTTCTAAGACACAAGATAACATAGATAAAATGAGCACCCATAGAGCAAATCAAAAAAATAAGTAGGAATCTCTATTATAAAGGCATTATTTTGTAAATGGATCGGTCATTCATCAGTTTCTCTAGTTCCCATCAGAACCACCCCCGCCTCTCGAGTAGTGGGATCTGCCATCATATTCCTCACCTCTCCCACTGCCACCATCATGGTTGTAACCTTCGTCACTCCGCCCCTCCACCTCTTTCCACATCTCCATATCACCAATACCTCTAGATCCCCACCACCTTTGATAAGCTCACAGCTCCAATGATAAATTTAACAGAGCCTAGTTGATGTTGATATTCCACCCGTCAAGGTTCTTCCCATTCTTATGGTTTAGGGTTAGTTTAGGGTTTAGGGTTTAGAGTTAGTTTAGTGTTTAGGGTTTAGGGTTTAGGGTTTGGGATTTAGGGTTTAGGGTTGTAGGTTTAGGTTTGTTTGGTTTAGGGTTTAGAGTTTTAAGGCTTAGTTTAGGGTTTTAGGTTTAGTTTAGGTTTAGGGTTTAGGGCTTAGTGTTTTAGGGTTTAGGGTTTAGTATTTAGGGTTGTAGGTTTGGGGTTGTAGGGTTAGGGTTTAATGTTTAGGGTTTAGGATTCAAGGTTTAGAGTTTTTTTTTTTAAATTTGGTAAACCAGTAGGTTTAAGTGTATTTGGTTTATTTTTTATTTATTTGAGTTTATTTTATTTTTTTATTTTTTTATTTTTATTTAGGTTTATTTTTTAATTTTATTTATTTTAGTTTATTTATTTTATTTTTCTTTTATTTTAGTTTATGTATTTTATTTTAGTTGATTTTTAAGGTTTAGGTTTATTATTTAGGTCGATTATATTTTGATTTTATTTTCATGGTTTAGGTTTTATTTTTTAGGCCTAGGTTTTATGTTTTTATTTTAGGTTTATTTTTAGGTTTTATTTTATAGTTTAGGTTTAGGTTTATTTTTAGTTTATTTTATTTTATTTTACTTAGTTTATGTTTATTTTTAGGTTTACTTTATTTGAGGTTTAGGTTTAGGTTATATTTATTTTAGTTTAGTTTATTTTAATTTATGTTTAGGTTTATTTTATTTTTATTATTTGGTTTAGGGGTTTTTTGTTTAGGGTTTAGGTTTTATTTTCTATTTACTTTTAGTTTTATTTTAAAGGTTATATGTTTAAGTTTTATTTAGTTTTATTTTAGTTTATTTTTAGGTTTATTTTATTTATTTTACATTTATTTTTTATTTTATTTAGGGTTTAGATTATGCTTTAGGGTTTAGGGTTTAATTTTTATTTATTTTAACATTTTAGGGTTTAGGGTTTATTTTAAGTTTTAGGGTTAGGTTAGGTTTAGGGTTTAAGGTTATGGGTAGTTTTTATTTAGGTTTATGGTTTAGGGTTTTTTAGGGTTTATGGTTTTATTTTTTAGTTTGGGGTTTAGGGTTTAGAGTTTAGGGTTGTAGGTTTAGGGTTTACGATTTAGGGTTAGTCTTAGGGTTTAAGGTTTAGGGTTTAATAATTAGCTTTTTTTCGTTTAGGGATTAGGGTTTAGGGTTTAAGTGGTAGGGTTTCGGATTTATGATTTAGGGTTTTATGGTTTAGGGTTTAGGGTTTACGGTTTTAGGTTTTAGAGTTTGGGGTTCAATTTTAGTTTAGGGTTTAGGGTTTTTGGTTTTTGGATTTTTTTTATAGAGAATAAATTTAGATTCAATATTTCTTCTTTTAGATTTCATCATCCAAGTAACACACCATGTTTTTTAAGACACAAGGGATGACATAGATAAAAAATGGGCATGTATAGAGTAAATTAAAAACCCTAGATAGCTAGAACCATTTCTACTATAAAGACAGTTCCATATGCAGTAGATCAGATTGACCATTCTTCAATTTCTCTAGTTCCCATCAGAATCACCACGACCTCTCGAGTAGTAGGATCCACCATCATATCCCCGATCACGTCCAGTGCCACCCAGGTAACCTCTATCACTCCTCCCTACCATTGCCACCACTACTCACCACCACCTCCATATAGACCTCCGATCCCCCATTCTTTAATGCTACCTCCACCTTCCCATTTATCTAATGAGCATGGTTGATGGTGATGTTCACTATCATTATTTGGGGTTTAGGTTTAATTTATTAATTTATTTAGTAACTTTAGGTTTATATTTAGGGTTTGGGTTTTAGGGTTAGGGTTTAGGGTTTGTTTGCTTAATGAGCCTCATGTTCAATCCGATCAATTTTGATGATAAAAAATGAATGCCTGGATGTTCTAATGTATATTTTATGTGTTTCAAATATATTAATTGCTAATTGCATATCCAATACATCTCAGAATATGTTTGAGGAAATTGCAAGAATAGAAGAATGAAAGATAGATCAAAATGGATAATGTGAAGCTCAAGATACAATATTTTAGGTTATATGAATTTATAACTAACTTAGAAATTCATATAAGTTCATTGGCATGAATGAATTTGCTCACAACTTAACATATTATTATTTATTTATTTTAAATAATGATAATGTGGTTAATTTATATAAATTATTTTCTAATTAACATTTAATTATATGTTTTTTATAAATAGCATTTGAATTGTCAAAATAATAAATGATAATAAATTATGACTATTAAGTGTAATTAGTTTATATACTTAATATAATTAAATATTTCAATTTAATTTTAATGTTTAATGATAAGTAACATATGTATGATTATATATAAATTATATCATAATTTTTAAATATCATTTCAAAATTAACAAAATATGTGGAATTTTGTATTTTAGCCAAAGTCATTTTATAATCAAGGAATTTATATCGATTTCATTTCCAAATTCCATGGATTTTTTCCTTTAATTTGATAGGTTACATGACCCACATTTGATTAAAATTGAATTTATTATGACTTTTCAAACATTCGATTTTAATAATGAATCCATGCTACATGCTTTGAATATATTAAGAATATTTGATTATTTTTGACTTGCCCATGTGAATATCTAAATTTTGGCTGTTTAAATTTAATATTTCTTATATATAAATTATATTTTTTATTGCATATTAGATTATTATATGATAAAATGATGTTAGAATAATATATTTTTTGAAATAATTCAAAATGACCTTCTTACTTATAAGTAGCCCTCATTCTTTTCATGAAAGCATTCCTCATTCAAATTCAAAATCCCTCTAGTAAATCTAAGAGATAAATTTCTAGATTTTCCTTCCAATTGCTCTCCAAATATTGCAAGATCTAATTTTTATTTGAAAGCTTCAACATCTTCTACTAAGCCAGCTTTCTCAAATTACTTGAGTTTGTTTTCTTGATCTTAATCCCTTTTTAGTTGTTCATATTATTTTCACCATCTATTCATTCTTTCCAATTTATACTTTTGGTGGATTAGTCTCAAGTCTAAGTTTTTTTTGCATCAAGTTTCTTCAATCATTTTTTGTTAAAACTCTTGTGATAGTTTGTAGGATTTATTTCAACTTGTTGAAATTTTTATCTTCCAACAAATTTTTTTTGGTTTCTTAAAATATTTCTTCATTAGTCTTATTTGAAAGATCATTTATTCTTAGATCTATTTTAGAAGTATATTTTTAAGCATTTTAAATTAATTTATTGTGTTGAAATTATTTTTATTTTGTTAGATCTCTCTTTTAATTAAAGTTTACAAGTTTACTTAGATCTATCATATACTAATTTTATTTAAGTATTTTGTGATTAGTTGTAATTAAAAGCTTCATTTTGGTTAAAATAAAATAAATTATTGCTGAATTTTAGAGTATATGCTAGATCTATTATAAATCAAGTTTCTTTATCATAATAAAAATTTATAAAAAATTAAATTATTTTATTTATCATTTATCATTTTATTTCAACTAATATTCTTTATTTTAAAAATTTTATCTTGCTGAAATTTAGTAAAGCTTGCTGTTTCTATTGTTTAATGATTAAGAAAAAGGAAGTTTTGTATAAAGTTAATCTTTCTTACACTATTATATGCATACTAGTTATAGTTTCTCTTAAACTTAAAATTATTCCTTGCTAAAATTTAATTTATTTGCAATAGACTCTTGTGAATTATTTTAAAATCATTTTATATTAATCTACAAATTGTAATAACATAAACATCTTAGCAAGGTCACTTTGATATTTATTTAATATTTTTATCAAAATTAAGTGAGCATTCTATCTTTTAGTAAGTTGTAAAGTGATCATTTATAAGTTGGAGATCACTTTTGAATTGGATAGCTTGGTATATTTGTGAGAGATATATTTTATCAAACTTTATTATTTCATATTTTTCTTTTTGTGATATAAAATTTATATTGAGGTTGTACTGGCCCCTTTGTAAGAGAGCACCTATTATTGTAGGGTTGTACTTTTCGTTATAAGAGAGTACTATTTGTAAGCTATTTTGCATTTAGTAGATTCTAGCTAGGTGGCTTTGGATGTTGGCCGATTTTAGGGTTTGGCTGAACCACGTAAAAATTGTGTGCCTATTACCTCTCTTTAATTGACTATACTTTTATTTTTGCTACATTAAGAATTGTATCTTGTCATTATAAAATAAAAAATTAATTTTCTACTAAAACATAAATTTTAAGATTTATCTTTTAAAATTTTAATATCGTCAATTCACTCCCTCTTGGGTGCTATAGTGACTCATAATTGGTATTAGAGCCTAGGCTATTTTATTAGCTTAACATCCAAGAGTAGATCTTTTCACTATGGCACAAAGTTTCCCTAAGGGTTCCCTACAAGAGGGAAAATCCACTCATAGACCTCCACTTTTAGATAGTGTATCATTTGATTATTGAAAAAAAATAGAATTAGTGCATTTTTAAGAGGTCAAGATGCACACATGTGGTATATGTTGACACATCAATATCATGCACTCAAAGTAGAAGTAAATGGTATTAAAAAAAATGCCCTTTGAGGAATGGATTGTAGCTAAAAGAGAACTTGATGAATTAAATGCTATGGCTTGTAATACTTTATATTGTGCTTTATTACCTGATGATTACATAAAAATTTCTATGTTAACTACAACAAAAGAAATATGGGATAAACTCATTATAACTTATGAAGTTAGAGATGCTCACATAAAGACTTGTTCATGAATATGAGTTATTTCATATGTCTCCCCTTCAATCTATTTCGATATGTATACTAGATTCATGAAAATAATTAACACATTGCATTCTCTTGAAAAAACATACAGGAATCAAGATAGTCTATAAGATTCTTAGATGTCTTCTAAAAGAATGGGAAACAAAAGTTACAGCTATTAATGAAGCTAAGGATTTATCTACTTATCAACTTGATCAGTTTGGGTTCTTTGATAGCACATGAAGTTATTGCTCAAAGGGATAAGATGGATAACTCGAAAAGGGAGAAGGACAAAGGAAAAGCCATTGCATTAAAGTTGATGATAGTGATGAGCATAACACCTCAAGCTCGATGGTGATAGTGATGAGGTGGTCATGCTATCCAAAAGGCTTGGGAACTTGCTAAGGAAGAAGAATCAAAGGTATAAAAAAAAAAATATAAAAGCTATAAATTTCAAACTATGACATTTCCTACAAGTGAAGGGATCATTTGCTACCATTGTAAAAAGCCTAAACACATAAGAGATGATTGTCCAGAACTTGCTGAATCAAAGAAGAAAAAGATTGATGCGGAAATAAGAAAAAATATGAAGAAGAATAAGTACCATAAGAAGAAGAAGAAGGCTTTATGGGCTAACCCAGATTCAAATGAATAAAGTACTTCCTCATTCAATGAAGAGGTCAACATATGTCTTATGGAAAATGGAGAATCTGACTTAGATTTTAAAGAGGAATGCCTTCAAAGAAAAATCAAAGAAGGCATGTGGTACTTGGATAGTGAATGTTCAAGACATATGATGGGAGATAAAGATAAATTCACAACTTTAGAATCAAGTGATGGAGGATTTGTAACATATGGTGATAATGCAAAGGAAAAGATCATTGTCATTGTTTCTATTAGTTAGAATTCTATCACTTTAGATAAAGGTTTTCTAGTAGAAGGATTAAAACATAATTTAATTTCTATTAGTCAATTATGTGATAAAGGTTTGAATGTAGTATTTCATGCATCATATTGTATTATAAAAAATAATGAAAATGTTTTGTTAATAAGACAAAGACATAATTACATTTATTTCATTGATTTAGATAGTTTTCATGATGTGAATTGGAATTTACTTTGTTTTAAAAGCACTCATGATTAGATATGTTTATGGCATAGGAGTCTATTTAATATTAACATGCACGCACTCAATAAAATTGCTAAACTTGATTTAGTAGTTGGATTGCCTAAATTAAATTTTCATTGAAACTATGTTTGTGATGCATGTATTTATGGTAAGCATTCTAGCTCATTTAAAATTAAAATATTGTTTCTATTTTAGACCTCTAGAATTGTTGCACATGGATTTATTTGGTCTAATTAGCACCACTAGCTTAGGTGGAAAAAATTATGGTTTTGTGATTGTTGATGATTTCTAGATATATTTGGGTTTTGTTTGTAACTTACAAAGATGATGTTTCTAGAGAGTTTAGAAAGTTTTCTAAATATATTCAAAGAGAACAAGGCCTTTTGATTAATAGGGTTCAAACTGATCATGGTGGAGAATTTGAAAATAAATTATTTGAGGATTATTGTGATGAACATGGGATTAGACATAATCTGCACCTAGAACTCTCTAACAAAATGGAATGAGAGAAAAAAAATAGAATATTAATTGAATTAAGTATATTTATGCTTGATGAGTATAAATTGCCAAAATATTTTAGGTAGTAGTAAATACTACATGTTATGTGATGAATAGGATCTATTTTAAACCAATTTTGAAGAAGACACCCTATGAATTGTTTTTTTGGGAAAGTAGCCTAAGATTGAGCACTTTCATGTATTTGTATGTAAATGCTTTATTTTAAATAATGGAAAAGAGTATTTAGGTAAGTTTGATTGCAAATCAGATGATAGTATTTTCTTAGGACACTCACTTTCTGGTAGAGCTTATAGAGTTTTCAATAAGAGAAAAATGATTGAAGAAGAATCAATACATGTTATTTTTTATGAAAATTTAATTGATCCCATTAGAAATGAAGTGATTGATGAAGAGATTGATATTTTAAGAAAATATCTTTAGAAGATAATGTGGATGATTCATTGCCTAGAGAATGGAAATATAATAAAAATCATCCAAAGGAACTAATTATAAGTGATCCTTCAAAAGGAGTTATGACCAGAAAACATAGTAGAGAGGTTGTAGATCATTCAACATTTTTATCTATGGTTGAACCTAAAAATTTAGAAGAAGCATTAAAAGATACTTTTTGGAATATTGCTATGGAAGAGGAGTTGAATCAATTTATAAGAAATGATGTTTTGGAATTAGTCCCAAGACCCCAAGATCAAAATATCATTGGAAACAAAATGGGTCTTAGGAATAAGCTAGATGATTCAATATTAGAAATAAAGCTAGGTTAGTTGTACAAGGGTTCACATAAGTTGAAGGTATAGATTTTGAAGAATCTTTTGCACCTGTAGCAAGACTAGAAGTTATTAGGTTACTCCTTACTTATGCATATTTTAGGGATTTTAAACATTTTCAAATGGATGTCAAAAGTGCATTTTTGAATGGATTTATTGACCAAGATGTATTTGTAAAACACCTAGATATGAGAGCCTTGATTGTCCAAATCATTTGTATAAATTAAAGAAAGCCTTATATGGTTTAAATTAGGCTCCTCATGCTTGGTATGATAGGTTAAGTAACTACTTGATAAATCATGGATTTAGAAAGGGTAGAGTAGATACCACCTTATTCCTTTAAGAGCATAGATGATGATTTGATTATGGTACAAGTGTATGTAGATGACATTATCTGGAAGTACAAATGAATCTTTGTGCCATGAGTTCTCATCTTCGATATCTAAAGAGTTTGAAATGAGTATGATGGAAGAACTTAATTTTCTTTAGGTCTTTAAGTGAAGCAACAAAAAATGGCATCATCATCAAACCAAGTAATACAAATGAATTGCTTGAGAGGTTTGACATGAAATGATTTAAATCTAGTAAAACTCTTATAAGCCCATCTAAAAATTGGATTTAGATGAATTAAAAATTGATCAAAACTTTATAGGAGTATGATAGGTTCACTTTTATACCTTGTTGCTAAACTGATATGTTTGCTATTTGTTTTGTCTCATTGCCAAACTAAAGAATCTCATTTAATATTTATCTTTAATTGATTTACTAATTTATGGTATCTTAAAAATTCTTTATCATGTGATTTGGTAGGTTATTCTAATGTCAAAATAATAAATGATAATAAATAATGACTATTAAGTATAATTAGTTTAAATACTTAACATAATTAAATATTTTAATTGAATTTTAAGGTTATATTATAACTAACATATGTATGATTATATATAAATTATATCATAATATTTAAATGTCATATTTCAAAATTAACAAAAATATGTGAAATTTTGTATTTTAGCCAAAGTCATTTTATAATAAAGGACTTTATATCTGATTTCATCTCCAATGGATTCCTTGGATTATTTTCCTTTAATTTGATAGGTTACATGACCCACTTTTGATTAAAATTGAATTTATTATGACTTTTCATACATTAGCTAATTTTAATAATGAATGCACGCTACATGGTTTGAATATATTAAAAGTCATATTTGATTATTTTTGACTTGCCCATGTGAATTGTCAAATTTTTGCTATTTAAATTTAATATTTTTTTTAATATAAATTATATTTTTATTGAATATTAAATTATTATATGATAAAATGATGTTAAAATAATATTTTTTTGAAATAATTCAAAATGACCTCTTCTTGCTTATAAATAGCCCTTCTCTTCATGAAAGCATTCCTCACTCAAATTCAAAATCCCTCTAGCAAATCTAATAGAAATTTTCATAGATTTTCCTTCCAAATGTTCTCCAAATATTGCAAGATCAAACTTTGGTTTGAAAGCTTCAACATCTTCAACTAAGCAATATTTTTGAAATTACTTGAGTTTGTTTTCTTGATCTTAATCCCTTTTTTTATTGTTCATACTATTTTCACCATCTATTTATTCTTTCCAATTTATACTTTTTGGTGGATTAATCTTTGGACATCAAAGTCTAAGTTTTTCACATCAAAGTTTCTTCAATCATTTTTTTGTCAAAACTTTGTGATAGTTTGTAGGATTTATTTCAACTTGTTGTTTTTTATCTTCCTACAAATTTCTTTTGGTTTGACATATTTCTTCATTAGTCTTATTTAAAGATCATTTATTCTTAGATCTATTTTATAAGTATATTTTAAGCATTTCAAATTAATTTTTTGAAATTATTTTCATATTTGTTAGTCTCTCTTTTAATTAAAAGCTTACAAATTTACTTAAATCTATCATATACTAATTTTATTTAATTTGTGATTAGTTGCAATAATTAAAAGCTTCATTTAAAATAAAATAAATTATTACTAGAATTCTAGATTATATGCTAGATCTATTATAAATCAAGTTTCTTTAACAAAATAAAATTTTATAAAAAATTAAATTATTTTATTTGTCACTTATCATTTTAGATTAATATCATTTATTTTAAAAAGAATTTTCTTGCTGAAATTTAGTAAAGCTTGCTTTTTCATTAGTTAATAATTAAGAAAAAGGAAGTTTAGTAGAATGTTAATCTTTCATACACTATTATATACATACTAGCTATAGTTTCTCTTAAGCTTAAAATTATTCCTTACTGAAATTTAATTTATTATGCAATAGACTATTGTGAATTTATTTTGAAATCACTTTTATATTAATCTACAAATTGTAATAGCATAAACATCTTAGTAAGATCACTTTAAGATTTTATTTAATATTTTTATCAAAATTAAGTGAGCATTCTGCCAAATTAGTAAGTTGTAAAGTGATAGTTTATAAGTGAAATCACTTTTGAATTGGATAGCTTAGTATATTTGTGAGAGATATATTTTATTAAAATTTATTATTTTGTATTTTGTTTTCATGCTGTAAAATTTATATTGGGGTTGTACTCGCCCTTTTGTAGATAGTACATATTATTGTAAGGGTTTTACTCACTTATAGAAGAGTACTATTTGTAAGCTATTTTGCATTTAGTGGATTCCTAGCTAGGGGTGGCTAGGTGTGGACGTAGGCCAATTTTGGGATTTTGCCAAACCACATAAAAATTGTGTGCCTATTACCTCTCCTAACTTTACTATAATTTAATTTTTACTGCATTAAGAATTATGTCTTGTCATTATAAATAAAAAATTAATTTTTACTAAAACTTAAAATTTAAGATTGAACTTTAAAATTTTATATATAAACCATCGCTAAGTGATAGGTTTGGGTTTAGGGTTTAGGGCTTTGTGGTTTAGGTTTAATGGTTTAGTATTAGGATTTGTTAGTGTTTAGGGTTTAAGGTTGTAGGTTTAGGGTTTAGGATTTAAGGTTTTTTTTAGATTAAGTAAATCGGTAGGTTCAAGTTTATTTAATTTATTTAGTTTTTTTTAATTATTTTAGTTTATTTTTTCATTTTATTTAGGTTTTTTATTTTATTTATTTATTTATTTATTTTAGGTTTTATTTAGTTTTTCTTTTTAGTTTATTTTTTTAAGTTTTAGTTTAGGTTTATGTTTATTTTTAGTTTAGTTTTATTTTATTTAATTTTAGGTTTAGCTTTTATTTTATGTTTTGATTTAGGTGTTATGTTTTATTTTAGGTTCATTTTAGGTTTTATTTTTAGTTTAGGTTTAGGTTTTTTATTTCATTTTATTTTATTTAGTTTATGTTTAGGTTTAGTTTAGTTTTTAGGTAGGCTTTGGTTTTATTTATTTTTTAGTTTATTTTAGTTTAGGTTTAGGTTTATTTATTTCATTTTATTTTAGGTTTAAGTTATTTTTCATTTATTTTAGGTTTTATTTTAGGTTTTATTTTAGGGTTTAGGGTTTGGGGTTTAGGGTTTTAGGGTTTAAGGTTTAGCATTTAGGATTTAATGTTTAAAGTTTTTGGGGTTTACAATTTAAGGTTTTGGTTTTAAATTTAGGGTTTAGGATTTTTGGTTATTTTTTAAATAGAGAACAAATTCAGATTCAGTATTTCTTTTTTTTATTTCATCAATGAAGTAGCACACAAAGTTTTCTAAGACACAAGCGAGGACATAGATAAAAAATGAGCACGCATAGAGAAAATCAAAAACCCTAGATAACAAGAACCATTTATTGTAAAGACAGCCTGTACAGAACTGGCCATTCTTCAATTTCTCTAGTTCAACAAAACCACCCGGCCAGAATGGGATCCACCATCATATCTCGATCTCTCTACCACCACCATGGTTGTAACCTCCATAATGGGTTTTTTAATTTATTTTATATTTTATATTTTATTTATAGTTTTTTCAAGGTTTGGGGGGGTCAGTTAGGGTTTAGGGTTTAGAGTTTAGGGTTTAAGGTTTATGGTTGGGTTTTAGGTTTAGGGTTTAGGGTTTAGGGATTGTGGTCTAAGGTTTAGAGTTTAGGTTTAGCTGTTTTAATCTTCAAGGTTTTTTGGTAGGGTTTAGTGGTTTAGGTTTTCAGTTTGGGGATTAGGATTTTAGGGTTTAGGGTCCAGGGTTTAGGGTCGAGGTTAAAGGTTTAGGTTAGGGGTTTTTATTTTTTTAATTGTTTTTTTTTATTTAAGGTTTAGGGTTTAGGGATCAAGTTTTTATTTAGGTATATTTTTAAATTAAGTAATCTGGTAGGTTTAGATTTTTTTAGTTTATTTTTAGGGTTTAGGGTTAGCTTGGAGTTTAGGTTTTCTTTAAAAAAAATTAAGTAAACCGGTAGGTTTAGGTTTATTTAGTTTATTTAATATTTAATTCTCGATTATTTTATTTTTAATTTATATTTATATTTATTTTTATTTTATTCAATTTATTTATTTTATTTATATTTTTATTTTAGGTTTTTATTTTAGCCTTTTAGGTTTTAGGTTTAGGGTTTGTTTTATTTGAGTTTTATTTTAATTTAATTTTAAGGTTTATGTTTTTATTTTTATTTTAGGTTTTAGGTTTTATTTTTTTTAGTTTAGGTTTTATTTTATATTTTTAGGTGAGGTTTTATGTTTTATTTTTATAGGTTTAGGTTTATTTTAGTTTATTTTATTTTATTTAGTTTAGGTTTAGCTTATTTTAGGTTTAGGCTTTCATTTTATTTATTTTAGTTTGTTTTATTTTAGTTTAGATTTAGGTATATATTTTTTAGTTTATTTTACTTTTATTTTAGGTTTAGGTTTTTTTATTTAGTGTAGGTTTATTTTATTTTACTTTGGTTATATATTTTAGGTTTTATTAAGGTTTAGGTTTTATTTAGTTTTTTTATTTAATTTTATGTTTATTTTATTTTATTTAACATTCATTTTATTTAGTATTTTATTCTTAGGTTTTTTAAAAGTTATGTTATTAATTATTATATTAGTCCATTTTATTTTATTTTAGGTTTAAGTTTAGGTTCTAGTTTAAGTTTTAATTTTTTTATTTTTTATTATATAGTAGGTTTTTTTTAATTTATTTTATTTTTTGGTTTATTTTAGGTTTGTTGTTTTTTTAAGTTTAGGGTTTAGAGTTTATGGTTTTGCCTAGGTTAGGGTTTTAGTTTAGTGTTTAGTATCGTGGTAGTAGGATCTTAGGTTTTGGCTTTTGGGTTTAGGGCAGGGTTAGTTGCTTGGCCTATTTTTCGTGGTCTGGGGCCTGGGCCCAGGCCTGTTTAGGATTTAGGCTCAGTTATGGTTTGTATTTTAGGTTAGGATTTATGGTTAGGGTTAAGGTCTGGGGTTTAAGATTTTTTTTTTAAATTAAGCAAACCGACAGGTTTAGTTTATTTAGTTTATTTTTTTTTATTTTAGTTTATTATATTTTTATTTAGGTTTATTTTTTATTTTATTTAGTTTATATTTATTTTAGGTTTATTTATTTTAGTTCATTTCTAAGTTTAGGTTTAATGGTTTATTTTTAGTTTATTTTATTTTTTTAGGTTTAAGTTTTATTTTTATTTTTAGGTTTAGGTTCAAATTTATTTTATTTTTTTTTTTTTTAGGTTTTTTATTTTGGTTTATTTTAGGTTTTATTTTTTAGTTTGGTTTAGGTTTATTTTTTATTTATTTTATTTTAGTTTATGGTTTAGTTTAGTTTATTTTAAGTTTAGGTTTTATTTAGTTTAGTTTAGTTTATTTTAGTTTTGGTTTAGGTTTGTTTTATTTTATTTATTTTAGGTTTAGGTTTATTATTATTTTTAATTTAAGGTTTAGGTTTTATTTTTAGGGTTATTATTTATGTTTAGGTTTTGATTTTATTTTATTTTTAGTTTATTTTATTTTTAATTTAGGAATAGTTTTTAATTTATTTCCATTTTTTATTTTTTACTTTAGTTTAGGTTTTTATTTATTTTATTTTAGTTTAGTTTTTATTTTTTATTATGGTTTAGGTTTTATTTTTTATTTACTTTTTGGTTTATTTTTTAAGTTTAAGTTTTATTTAGTTATTATTTTATTTTATTTTAGGTATATTTTATTTATATTTTACTTCTAGTTTTTATTTTATTTAGTTTTTTTATTCTCAGTTTTTTTTTTTATTTTTTTAGTTTAATTTAGGTTATTATTTATTTTATTTATTTTATTTCTTTTCTTTTTATTAGTTTATTTTATTTATTTTTTTAGGTTTGGATTGGTCTCTTTATGTTTATATTTTATTTTATTTTATTTTATTTTAGTTTAAATTTATTTATTTATTTTATTTTAGGTTTTATTTTTTTGTTTAGGTCTTTTAGGGTTTAGGATTTTGTTTAGTTCTTTTGGGCTCAGGGAAGAGTTTAGGGTTGGGCTCAGGGTTTATGGTTTAGGGTTACTGCCAGGTTTGGATTTGGGTTTAAGGTTTAGGGTTTAGGTTTAAGTTTAGGTTTTACTCGTGAGGTTTGGTTTTCTTTAATGAGAACCAATCGAGATCAACATTTCTTATTATTTATTTATTTAGGTTTTAATTTGGTTTATTTTATGTTTAGTAGTTTAGGTTTTTTATATAATTTTAATTTTAATTTAGGTATTAAGTTTTGAGTTTTTATTTTATTTTATTTTATTATTTTATTTAGGTTTATTTTTTTTATTTTATAGGTTGGTTATATTTTGGTGGGTTATAGGGTTTTAGGATTTAGTATGTGGCTCAGGGTTTAGTGATTAGGGTTTTGTGTTTTTTTTAGGATTTAGGGTCAGAGTTTTAGGGTTTAGGATTTTATAGTTTAGGTTTTATTTTATTTTATTTTATTATTTTATTTAGTTTATGTTTTAGGTTTATTTTATTTTATTTTTTTTTTTTATTTTTTTTATTTTTAGTTTAGGTGTTTACTTGATTTTATTTATTTTATTTAGTTAGGTTTAGGTTTATTTTATTAGAATTAGGTTTAGGTTTTATTTATTTAGTTTAGTTTATTTTGGTTTAGGTTTATGTTTATTATCTTTATTTATTTTATTTTTATTTTAGGTTATTAGTTTTATTTTTTTTTTAGTTTTAGGTTTTATTTTTAAGGTTTATTTATTAGGTTATGGTTTTTATTTAGTTTCTATTTTATTTTATTTTAGGATTATTTTATATTTATTTTACATTTAGTTTTTATTTTATTTGAGCTTTATACGTTTATTTTATTTTAGTTTTTTTATATTTTATTTTAATATTTTATTAGTTTATTTTATTTTAGGTTTAGGTTTTAGTTTTTATTTTATTTTATTATTTTATTTTATTTAGGTTTGTATTTGTTTTATTTAGGTTTTAGTTTAGATTTAGCTTTATTAAGGTTAGTGTGATTTAAGGCTCAGGGTTTAGGGTAGGGAGATTAGGGTTAGGGTTTAGGGTTTAAAGGGTTAAATATGGTTTTAGTTATGGTTAGAGTGGTTTATGATTTTGGGTGGGTTATGGTTTAGTTTAGGGTCAGGGGAATTTAGATTTTAGGGTTTAGGGTGGGAGGGTCCAGGTTAGTTTAGGGTTTGGGTTTAGGGTTTGTTAGGGTTTAGGGTTTAGGATTTGTTTACGATTATATTTTTAAATTAAGTAAACTAATAGTTTTTATGTTTTATTTAGTTTATTTTTTATTCATTTTTTTATTTTATTTTTTTATTTTATTATTTTATTTTTATTTAGGTTTATGTTTTCATTTAGTTTAGTTTATTTATTTTTGTTTTAGGCTTTATTTTAGTTTATTTCTTAGGTTTAGGTTTATTTTATTTCTTAGTTTAGTTTTATTTATTTTTTATTTTTTAGGTTTAGGTTTTATTTTTATTTTAGATTTTGGTTTAGGTTTTAGGTTTTAATTTTATTTTAGGTTTATTTATAGGTTTTTTTTTAAGTTTAGGTTTAGGTTTATTTTTTGTTTATTTTATTTTATTTGGTTTAGGGTTTAGTTTATTTTAGGTTTTGGTTTAGGTTTTATTAATTTTAGTTTAGGTTTATGTTTATTTTATTTTGTTTATTTTAAGTTTAGGTTTTTATTTAGTTTTTATTTTATTTAGGGTTTTGTGCCACCATCCTTCAAGATCTTTGATGGCAGTGGGAACCCACGATAACACATTGCATAATTTAGACTCGGCTGTTACAACATGGGTGGCTGAAATGCACTGCTCTTCTGCCTTTTCATTAGCAGTCTGTCAAATGTTGCATTTGATTGGTACATCAAACTGCCCAATAGTTCGGTGAAGACTTTTTATTGAGTTGGAGCACCTCTTCATCAAGAGGTTTGCTGGAGCTCAGCTGAGGGTAATTGTAGGCGACCTCATTATAGAGAAACAAATACTCAAAGAGTCCCTTGTTGACTACATTCTCGTGTGGCTCCGAGCATGAAATGTGAACCACAATGTCCAACAAAGATACCTTTGATATTCTTCTCCAGAATATCCATGGCTCGGTCACCTTCATGCTTAAGGGATTTACCATCAAAACATTCGAGAAATTAATCGACAAGATGACTAACATACAAGAGGAAGCCAAATAATTGCCCTTTCGTGACCAATCATCTAGCCCAAGTCAGAAGGTGTCAGAAGAAGCAGGGACGCTGTCGGATGTGGGGAAGCATCGTGAGTAAAGATAAGAGACTATGAGCTCACCCTCCTTTTGCCACCATTTATTCCACCACCTCACCATCATACCACCACCATTCACACAATGATCATTTCCCCACCTTAGCCTACTGATATTCATATCCATCGCCAGGTAGCTACTTTCCACCTACTCTTGCTGATAGATTGAATAAACCATATTCATTTAGGAGGGAGGTTATTAGGAAAATCTTTAAGAATCTCTTGAAGAAACATGACTTTTAGTTACAAGAGCTTAAGAGGCTGGACGAAGTGGCCAAGAGCGATAATCCTAGCTATTGCCCCTACCACCGAATGTTAGGCCATGTCGTAGAGGATTGTATCATTTTTAAGGACTAACTTGAGTGCCACTACAAGTTATGAGCCATAGTTATCCCTAAAGAACACTTATTAGTACAACCATCCAGTTCTGTTAGAGTAATCCTTGGGGATACTTATGATCCTCTTAAGACCAAAGAAAGTTAGGATATCTCCCTATACCAAACCTCTAAGAAGATCATTTTGAAGATCAAGAAGCTTTCATTCTATGTGCCTGAAGAACCTCAAACCTCCAACACCAAGGAAGGTTTTCTAGTTACAAAGGACAAGTCAGGGAGGGTGACAGCCTAGTAGCAGCAGTAACAACAGCAACAAGGATAGTCCAGTAGCGCAACCACCATCTGAGTCCAGTACTCCCTCCACCGTGGCAACTACCAACTCTTTTCTTAGCTCCTCTTCTACCGGCAAGAGCTTTGTATCTACGATAAGGGCACTAAATCCCTTACTTTGCTTACTTTACTTGATTTCTATCATACCTCCACCAAAAAAGAAATTAATGAAGAAATTTGATTCTACTTATATATTGTCTACTTCTGATGCTCTTGATTTTATTCCTATTAATAAGGGTAAGCAAGTCATTGGTTTCAGTAAGCAGATAACCTCCATAGGATTCTGTACACATGGATATGCTTATGGAGGACCAAGATAAAGTTAATTACATTGTCTTAACTCACCTTAGAAAGTTTCCTAAGTTAAGTTTAATACACAACATTCTCTTATCCAAAGAGATGAGAAAATCAATAATCAAGGCCTTACTTTATCTATAAATATGCTAAGCTCACCACTATATAAAGAGGAGGCATCTTAGAGTTACTGATGAAGACTTACTCCTAAGAATGATCGGCATAACCTCCTCTTTATATTATAGTAGATGTTGGCGTGAGCTATTCGCAGTGGTTGACCCAAGTGTATCAGTCAATAATATGAGTCTAAGAACCCTTGCCTACTTGAGGATCGACATATCTAAACTCCAAAAAAAAGGAATGATGTTAAGAGGATTCAATGAAAAAGATGAGAAGGCCTTTTGGTGTTTGGGTATAACATTGAAGTATGATGTACTATCTCAAAAGATAGAGGCATCACCCTATAATGGACCTAATCATGTAATAAGGACTCCTAAGACACGATGGGTCTTCGAATGTACTTGAGATGTTTTCTCTACTTTACATGGATTAATAACATTGGGTTTATATTAAACCAGGTTCTTAAGTTCCCTATAGAGGCAAGCCTCCATAGTTAATTACATATTAGGAAATGAAATTTCCTAAGAATACCTCAATTAAAGTATTAATTATCATCTCAAAATATTTTAAGGTTAGACTATCAAAATATTTTAAGGTTAGACTATCAAAAGCCTCCGCCTTCACCTCCATCACTAGATCTAGAATGAGCCTATTTGATAGTGATGTTCCTACCGTTAAGGTTCTGCGCATTCTTAAGGTATAGGTTTATTATGTTTTAAGGTTTATATTTATTTTTAATTTATTTAGTAACTTTAGGTTGAGGTTTAGGGTTTATGATTTAGTGTTTAGGGTTAGGGTTTAGGGTTTAGGGTTTAATGTTTAGTGTGTAAGGATTATGGTTTAGGGTTTAGCGTTTAGGGTTTAGGAATAGGGTTTAGGGTTTAGGGTTTAGAGTCTTTGGTTTAGGGTTAGTTTTAGGGTTTAGGATTTAAAGTTCACAATTTTTTTATTTAAAACAAAAAATAGGTTTAATTTAGTTTATTTTCAATTATTTTAGTTTATTTTATTTTAATTTTATTTATGTTTATTTTTCTTTATTTAGTTTAATCATTTAGGTTCATTTAGTTTAGGTTTTATTTTAGTTTATTTTAGGTTTAGGTTTAAGTTTAAGTTTTAGTAGATTTTATTTTATTTTATTTTTAGGTTTAGGTTTAGGTTTTATTTTATTTAGCTTTACATTTTAGCTTTAGGTTTAGTTTTAAATTTTATTTTAGGTTTAATTTTGGTTTTATTTTCTAGTTTAGGTTTAGTTTATTTTAAGTTTATTTTATTTTATTTAGGGTCAGTTATTTAGTTTAAAATATTTTAGGTCTGGTATTTAATTTTTATTTATTTTTAGGTTTATTTTAGGTTTATTTTGTAGGTTTAGGTTTTATTTAGTTTTTATTTTATTTTATTTTTATATTAGGTTTATTTTTTATTTTATTTAAGTTTTTTTAATTTTTTTAGTTTAGTTTATGTTTTTATTTATTTTATTTTAGTTTAGTTTTTATTTTGTATTTTAATTTCTTTTTAGATTTAGGTTTTAGTTTAGGTTTTTATTTTATTTCTTTATTTTTTTATTTTGGATTATGTTCTTCTATTTAATGTATTTTTAGGTTTTAATTAGTTTAAGTTTAGCTTTTAGCTTATCAGTTTAGGGTTTAGGTTTAGGGAATGAGTTTAGTTTATGTAGAGTTAGAGTTTAGGTTTAGTTTAGGGTTTAGGTTTTTGGGTTTAGGGTTTTATGGTTTAAGGTTTATGGTTTGGGGTTTTTAGGGTTTAGGGTTTAGGGTTTAGGCTTTAGTTTAGAATTTAGAGTTTTGGCCTATTTTTTAACAAAGAACAAATTCAAATTCAACATTTCTTTTTTCTTTATTTCATCAACTAAGTAACACATCAAGTTTTCTAAGACATAAGCGATGACATAGATCAAAAATGGGAATGCATAGAGCAAATTAAAGACCCTAGATAACTAGAACTGTCTTTACTATAAAGGCACAATTCCATAAGTAGCATATCAGATTGGTCACTCTTTAGTTTGTCTAGTTCCCATCATAACCACCCTGGCCTCTCGAGTAACTGAATCCACCATCATATCCCTAATCTCTCCCACCGCCACCTCTATGGTTGTAACCTTCATCGCACCTCCTACCTCCATAACCACCAATACTTCGACCACCACCTCCATATCCACCAGCAGCTCCAGTTCCCCCACCGCCACTGTGATAATCACCGCCTCCACCTTCGCCTCTTTCTCTAAATCAAGATTGAGCCTATTTGATAGTGATATTCTTGTCATCAAGGTTCTGCCCTTTCTTAGGGTTTAGGTTTAGGTTTATTAAGTTTTAGGATTTAGGTTTATTTATTAATTAATTTAGTTACATTAGGTTTAGCTTTAGGGTTTAGGGTTTAAGTTTAGGGTTTACGATTAGGGTTTAGGGTTTATTATTTAGGGTTTAGGGTGTAGTGTTTATGGTTTAGGGTTTATGATTTTAGGGTTTATGCTTTTAAGGTTTAGGGTTTAGGATTAGGGTTTAAGGTTTAGGGTTTAGAGTTTAGGGTTTTTTATTTTTTTATTTTGGGTTTTGCATTTAGGGTTGTAAGTTTAGGGTTGTAGGCTTAGGGTTTAAGGTTTAGGGTTAGTTTTAGGGTTTAGGGTTTAGTATTTAGGATTTAGGTTTTTTTTTTAAAATAATTAAACCCATAGTGGTTTATTTAGTGTATTTATATTTATTTTAGTTTATTTTATTTTTATTTTATTTATGTTTATTTTATTTTATTTAGTTTAGTTTAGTTATTTTATGTTTATTTATTTTTAGATTTTTATTTTAGTTTATTTTTTATTTTAGGTTTAGCTTTAGCTTTAAGTTTATTTTAGTTGAGTTTATTTTTTATTTTTTAAGTTTAAGTTTTATTTTTTATTTTAGGTTTTGCATTTTATTTTATTTTTTTAGGTTTAGGTTTCAATTTTATTTTAGGTTTATTTTTTAGGTTTTATTTTTTAGTTTAGTTTTAGGTTTATTTTAGTTTATTTTATTTTTTTTGTTACTTTAGGTATAGGTTTTATATATTTTAAGTTTAGGGTTTAGGTTTTATTTTTTATTTATTTTTAGATTTATTTTTAAGGTTTAGGTATTTATTTTGTTTTTATTTTATTTTATTTTCATTCTATTTTATTTTTATTTTAGGTTTAGTTTTTAATTTATTTAGGTTTTTTATTTTTTTAGTTTTGTTTACGTTATTATTTATTTTATTTTAACTTAGTTTTATTTTTATTTTAGTTTCTTTTTTAGGTTTAGTTTAGTTTAGGTTTTAGTTTAGTTATCATTTTATTATTTTTTATTATATTTTAATTAGGTTCTTTATTTATTTTATTTTAAGGTTTTATTTAGTTTAGTTTAATTTTTTTTAATTTTAGTTTCAGGTTTATTGTTTTAGTTTTTAGGTTACTTTAGGGTTTAAGATTTGGGGTGTAGGGTTTATAGTTTAGGGTTTAGGTTTTTAGAGTTTCAAAGTTTAGGGTTTATGGTTTGGGGTTTTAGAGTTTAGTGTTTAGTGTTTGTGGTTTAGGGTTTGTTTTGTGCATGTGGTTCAAGTTTTAGTTTAGGTTTTAGGGTTTTGGTTTTTTTTAACAGAGAATAAATTCATATTCAACATTTTTTTTTATTTCATCAACCAAGTAACACACCAAGTATTCTAAGACACAAGCAATGACATATATCTAAAATGACCACACTTAGAGAAAATCAAAGACCGTAGATAAGTAGAATTGTATTTACTGTAAACACACAACTCCATAAGTAAAGTATCGATCTCGCTTCCCGCTTCTAGTTCCTTATCGTAACCACCCCTGCCTCGAGTAGTAGGATCCACCATCATATCCCGAACTCTCCTCCGCCACCACCATGGTCAGAACCTCTGGCCCTCCTTCCTATATAACCACCACTTTTGACCACCACCATATCCACCAGCACCTCTAGTTTCACCACCACCACTGCGATAGCCGCCACCCCTGCCTTCACCTCCATCGCCAGATCTAGATTGAGCTTGTTTGACGGTGATGTTCTTGCCATCAAGGTTCTGCCCATTCTTATGGTTTAGGTTTATTATGTCTTAGGGTTTAGGTTTATGGTTTAATTTATTTAGTTACTTTAGGTTTGGGGTTTGTGTGGTTTTTGTGTAGTGGCCATGGTTTATGGTTTAGGGTTTAGGGTGTATTGTTTTTATGGTTTAAGGTTTGGCTTTGGCTTTATTAGTTTTGTGGGTCTTTAGCATTAGTTTTAGTTTTAGGGTTTAGGTTGTATGGTTTAGGGTTTAGGGTTAGTTCTAGGGTTTAGCGTTTAGGGTTTAGAATTTAAGGTTTAGGGTTTTTATTAAAAAAATAACTAAATTGATAGGTTTAGGTTTATTTAGTTTATTTTGATTTATTTTAGTTTATTTTATTTTTTTCATTTATGTTTATTTTTTTATTTAATTTATTTTATTTATTTTTAGTTCAAGTTTTATTTTAGTTCATCTTTTTAGTTTAGGTTTAGGTTTATTTTTAGTTGAGTTTTATTTTTATTTTATTTTTAGGTTTAGGTTTTATTTTTTATTTTAGGTTTAGGTTTACATTTTATTATATTTTTTATGTTTAGATTTTAGTTTTTATTTTAGGTTTATTTTAGAATTTATTTTAGTTTAGGTAGGTTTATTTTAGTTTATTTTATTTATTTAGTTTACTTTATTTTAGGTTTATGTTTTATTTAATAGTTTATCTTTTGTTTATTTTAATCTTGTCTGTATTTAAAATTTAGCATTTAGGTTTATTTTTACTTATTTTAGGTTTCTAGGTTTATCTTAGGTTTATTTTATTTAGTTTTATATTTTTTACTTTTATTTTATTTTATTTTTTTATTAAAGTTTATTTTCAAGCTTTGAAGAAGTCCTTCCTTGTCTTATCTTTACATCTGATCTATTTATCTATATTTATGCTAGGTTTGATTTGCTGCCTATTTAGGGCCCAGGTTTAGTGAGCCCAGGCCTTAGGGTTTTAGCTAGGGCTCAGTGGCACCATAGGCTATTAATTTTGGCGCTAGTGGGGTGGCCCCAGGCTTTGGGGGCCTAGGGTTCATGGCTCAGTCATTATGGTTTTAGGGTCTGGGGATAAGTTTTAGGGTAGGGTCAGAGAGCCTAGCTATGATCAGGATTTAGGTTTAGAGCCTGTGGGCCGGGCTAGGGTCAAGAGCCAAGAGCCTAGTGTTTAGTGTCTTTTAAATTTAGCAAACCAGTAGAACTTATTAAGTTTATTTTTTGTTTTTTGCTTAATTTATTTTATTTTTTTTTTTTTTTAGTTATTTTTCATTTATTTATTATTTTATTTTAGCTTTTATCTTTAGTTTAATTTAGGTTTAGGTTTAGGCTTTTAGGTTTATTTTTAGTTTAGTTTTTTTTATTTCTTTCTTAGGCTTTATTTTATTTTGGTTTAGGATTAGGTTTTTATTTTATTTTTTTAGGTTTCAATTTTATCTTTTTATTTTAGGTTAATTTTTAGTTTATATTTAGTTAGTTTTATTTGATTTAGTTTAGGGTTTAGGTTTATGTTTAGGTTTCATTTATTTTAGTTTAGTTTATTTTAGTTTAGTTTAGGTTTATTTTATTTTCATTTATTTTATTTAGATTTTTTTCTAGTTTAGGGTTTTTTTTTTTTTTGGTTTAGGTTTTAATTTTGTTTTATTTTTATTATATTTAGGTTTATTTTACTTTATTTTGCATTTAGTTTATATTTTATTAAGGTTTTTTTTATTTTAGGTTTATTTTATTTTTTAGTTTAGTTTAGGTTTTATTTATTTTATTAGTATAGTTTTAATTTTAAATTATTTTATTTTTTTATGTTTAGTTTATGTTATCATTTAGGTTTAGGTTTTAGTTTAGGATTTTATTATATTTAATTATTTTATTTTATTTAGGTTTAGTGCCTTTCTTATTTATTGTGTTTTAAGCCTTTATTTAGCTAGTTTAGATTTTTAGGTTTTTAGAGTTTAGGGTTTAGGGTATGGGGTTTAGGGTTATACATTTTATGGTTTTGGGTTTATTATTTTGGGTTTTCAGCCTTAGTGAAGCTTAGTGTTTAGAGTTTAGGGTTTAGGGTTTTAGGCTCAGGCCTTGTGAGTTTAGGGTGTCCGTGAGCAGTGTTAGGGTTTAGTTGGTTAGGGTTTTTTTTAATCTTTTAATTTTAATTTTAAAAGCAACGCAGTTAAGGTAGTTATTTTATTTATTTAGTTTACTTTTATTTATTTTAGTTTGTCCCGATTTTTTAATTTTATTTTAGATAATTATTTTTTTATTTTGTTTATTTTTTTTATTTAGGTTTATTTATTTTAGTTTATGTTTTTTTTATTTTAGTTTATTTTTGTTTAGCTCAATTTATTCTTAGTTTAGCTCTATTTATTTATTTTCATTTTTAGGTTTTTTATTCTTTATTTTGTGTTTATTTTATTTTATTTAGTTTAGTTTATGTTTAGGTTTGTTTTAGGTTTAGGTTTTAGTTATTTTAGTTATTTAGTTTATTTATATTTTCTTTAAATTTGGTCTTATTTAGTTTATTTTATTTTATTTTATGTTTATTATATTAAAGTTTTCTATTCCATCAATTTATTTTGTAGTTTAGCTTTTGTTTTAGGTTAACATAGAGCCTAGATTAGTTTAGGGCTCAGGCCTGGAGTTTTGGTTTTAGGGTTTAATGTGCCTGGGGTTAGGGTTAGCCTTTAGAGTTTAGGGTTTATTTATTGTTTAGTGTTTTAATGACCATGTAAATGGTAGATTTAGGTTTATTTATATATATTTATTTTAGTTTATTTTATTTTTTATTTTATTTAGTTTATTATTTATTTTATTTAATTTAGATTATTTATCTAGCTTTTTATTTTTATTAATTTTAGGTTTAGGTTTAGGTTTATGTTATTTAGTTTAGTTTTGTTTTATTTTATTTTTGGCCTAGATTTTATTTTATCTTGATGTTTAGGTTTTAGTTTTAGCTTTTATTTTAGGTTAATCAGGTTTATTATTTATTTTAGTTTATTTAGTTTAGGGTTTAGGTTTAGGTTTCATTTATCTTAGTTTATTTTATTTAGTGTTTATTTTATTTATTTATATTTATATTAGGTTTTTTTTTAGTTTGTTTGGTTTTTTTTTAGGTTTAGGTTTTAATTTGTTTTTTATTTTATTTTATTTTTTATTTTGCATTTAGTTTATATTTTATTGGTTTTATTTTAGATTTTATTTTTATTAGTTTTTTAGGTTTTATTTATTTATTTTAGTATAGTCTTTAAATTTTTAAATGTTATTTTTTAACCTTAGGTTTAGGTTTATGTTTTGGTTTTGGTAGGTTTTAGCTCTAGGGCTCTATTCCATTTTATTATTTTATTTTATTTAGGTTTAGGCTTTATTTTATCTTTATCTTTTTTATTTATTTTGTAGGGTTTTAGGGTTTGGGTCAGGTGTGGAGGTTTAGGATTTAGGCTCAGGTTTTATCTCAGAGCTTACTTTAGGGTTTAGGCTTTAGGGGCTTCATGGTTTAATGTTTAGGATTAGGATCAGGGTTGATTGCTTTAGAGTTTAGCATTTAGGGTTAGGTTTTTTTTTAATTTTTTAATTTTTTAACTTTTTATTTTTTTTTAAAGTTAAGCATGCTGAAGAGTATAGGTTTTAGTTTATTTTAATCTTTTATTTATTTTGTTTGTTATATTTTTTTATTATTTATTTATTTTATTTTATTTAGTTTAGTTTATTTATTTTAGGTTTATTTATTTTAGTTTAGTTTTATTTTAGTTTATTTTAGGTTTTGTCTTTTAGGTTTATTTCTTCGTTTAGTTTTATTTATTTATTTTATAGGTTAATGTTTTTTCTTTTATTTTAGTGTTTAGGTTTTATTTTATTTCTTAGGTTTATGTTTATTTTAGGTTTTATTTTTTAGTAGGTTTAGGTTTAGTTTTATTTATTTTATTTATGATGGTGAGTTAGGGTTAGGTTTAATATATTTTAGGTTTATGGTTCATTTTATTTTATTTTTATTTTAGGTTAATTTTATAGGTTTAAGTTTTATTTAATTTTATTTTTCTTTCTTTTATTTTATTTTATTTTAAGTTTTTTAGTTTTATTTTATTTAGGTTTTTTATCTTTATAGTCCAAATTTATATTTTCATTTATTTTATTTATTTATTATTATTTTAGTTTTTTTTTTAGTTTTAGTTTTAGGTTTTTTTATTTTAGGGTTTTATTTTTTATTTTAATTTTTATTTTATTTTGGTTTATTTTCTTTTAGGTTTTTTTAGCTTAGTTTTAGCTTCTTTAGCTTTTGTTAGTTTAGGGTTTAGCATTTAAGGTTGGTAGTGTAGGTTTAGGGTTTAGGATTATGGTTTATGATTTTATGGTTTATGGTTTAGGTTTTTGGGGTTTTTGGTTTGGGTTTTGTCACGGGTTGTGGTCTGGTTTTTTTTAGGGTTTTTTTTAATTGAGAATAAATTCAGATTAAACATTTCTTTTTTCAATTTCATTAACCAAGTAACACACCAAGTTTTCTAAGAGATAATCAACGACATAGATAAAGATAAGCTCGCATAGAGCAAATCAAAGACCCTACATAACTAGAACCATAAAGGAGTAGTTCCATAAGCAACTGATTAGATTGGCCATTCTTTAGTTTCTCTAGTTCCCATCAGAACCACCCCTACCTCTCAACTAGCGAGACCCACCATCATATCCCCGATCTCTCCCATCGCCACCACCATGGCTACAACCTTCATCACTCCTCCAACACCCAAAACCACTACTACTCTGACCACCACCTCTATATCCACTAGCACCTCCGAGCCCCACCACCACACTATAACCACATCCATTTTGCTCTCCATCGCCGTGATCTAGACTGAGTTTGTTCATGGTGATGTTCATGCCATCAAGGTTCACCCATTCTTAAGGTTTGGGTTTAAGTTAAGGTTTATTATTTATTAGGGTTTATGTTTATTTTTAATATATTTAATTAGTTTAGGTTTGGGGTTTGGGGTTTAGGGCTTGGGGTTTAGGGTTTAGGGTTAGGGTTAGGTTTGAGTTTAATGTTTAGGGTGTAGGATTATGGTTTAAGGGTTTTTTTACCATTTAAGGTTTAGTTTATTTATCAGGGTTTGGGGTTTTTAGGTTCTGTGTGGGGTTTAGGTTTAGGGTTTAGGATTTAAGGTTTAGAGTTTTTTTATTTAAATTAAGTAAACCGATAGGTTTAGGTCTATTTAGTTTATTTGTTTATTTATTTATTTATTTTATTTTTTATTTATATTTATGTTTATTTTTTTAGTTTAGTTTATTTATTTTAGTTTATTTTTTTGGTTTAGGTTTAGGTTTAAGTTTTAGTTGAGTTTTATTTTTATTTTATTTTAAGTTTAGGTTTTATTTTTTTTTAGGTTTAGGTTTTATTTTTTTTTAGCATTAGTTTAAGTTTTATTTTATTTTTTTAGGTTTAGGTTTAGGTTTCATTTTAGGTTTAATTATAGGCCTTTTAGTCCTGGCTTAGGTTTATTTTAAGTTAATTTTATTTTATTTAGGGTAAGTTAGGTTTAGTTAAAAATTTTAGGTTTAGTGGGTTTAGTGTTTTATTTTTAATTTATTTTTAGGTTTATTTTTAGGTTTATTTTAAGTTTGGTTTTATTTTTATTTTAATTTATTTTATTTTATTTATGTTTAATTTTATTTTATTTAGGTTTTATTTTTTAATTTAGTTTAGGTTTTATTTATTATATTTTAATATTCTTTATTTTATTTTATTTTAGCTTTCTTTAGGTTTAGGTTAGGTTTAGGTTAGTTTTGATTTTATATCATTATTTTATTTTATTTTATGTTCTTTTATCTAATATTTTAGATTTTATTTAGTTTAGTGCTTTAGCTTTTAGCTTTATTTAGTTTTAAGTTTTGGGTGTCAAGGTGAGTTTAGGGTAGTTTATTTTATAATTTATTTTTAGGTTTTATCTTTAGGTTTATTTTTTAAGTTTAGGTTTTTGTTTAATTTTTAATTTATTTTATTTTTATTTATGTTTAATTTTTATTTTATTTAGGTTTTTATTTTTTTAATTTAGTTTAGGTTTTTATTATTATATTTTAATTTATTTTTTATTCTTTATTTTAGTTTATTTTTAGGTTTAGGTTTAGGTTCAGGTTTTAGTTTAGGTTTTGATTTTATATCATTATTTTATTTTATTTTGGTTTATGTTCTTTTATTTATAATGTTTTTAGATTTTATTTAGTTTAGGTTTAACTTTTTTAGCTTATTAAGGTTTAAAGTTTAGGGTTTATGTTTTGGGGTTTAAGGTTTAGAGTTTAGGGTTTAGGGTTTAGGTTTTTGGGTTTAGTGTTTTACGATTTAGGGTTCATGGTATATGGTTTTTAGGGTTTAGGGCTTAGGGTGAAAAGTTTAGGTTTTAGATCTAGGGTTTAGGTTTTAGTTTAGGGTTTTAGCATTTGGCTTTTTTAAACTGTGAACAAATTCGGATTCAACATTTCTTTTTTTTTAATTTCATCAACTAAGTAACACACCAAGTTTTCTAAGACATAAGCGATGACATAAATAAAAAATGAGCATGCATAGAGCAAATCAAAGACCCTAGATAACTAGAACCATCTTTACTATATAGATGTAGTTGCATAAGCAGAATATCAGATCGTTCATTCTTCAATTTGTCTAGTTTCCATCAGAACAACCCCAACCTCTTGAGTAACATGATCCACCATCATATCTTCGATCTCTCCCTCCACCACCATTATGGTTGTAACCTCCATTGCTCCTCTTGCCTCCAAAACCACCACTACTTCGACCACCACCTCCATATTCACCAGCAGTTCCAGTTCCCCCACTACCACTATGATAATTGCCACCTCCACCTTCACCTCCTTCACTAGATCTAGATTGAACCTATTTGACAATGATGTTCCTGCCATCAAGGTTCCCCCATTCTTAAGTTTAGGTTTAGGTTTAGGTTTATTAGCTTTAGGGTTTAGATTTATTTTTAATTACTTACTTGTGTTTAGTTTAGTGTGGTTTGGGGTTAGGTGTTTAGGGTTTAGGGTTGGTAGGGTTTAGGGTTTAGGTGGTTTTATGTTTTGGGCTCATATATGGTTTAGGGTTTATACTGGTTTAGGGAGGATTAGGGTTTAAGGTTTTATGGTTTAGAGTTTGGGTTTAGGGTTAGGTTTAGGATTGTGTGGGTTTAGGTTTAGGTTTAGGTTTAGATTTAGTGGGTTTTTAATTTAAGAACCCGACAGGTTTATTTAGTTTATTTAGCTTATTTTTATTTATTTTAGTTTTATTTTATTTTGATTTTTGATTTTTATAGTTTATTATTTTATTTTAGTTTAATTATTTTGGTTATTTATTTATTTAGGTTTTATTTTAGTTTATGATAGTTTAGGTTTAGTTTTTTGAGTTGATTTTATTTTTATATTTTATTTTAGGTTTAGTTTAATTTTTATGTTTAGGTTTACATTTTCTTTAAGTTAGGTTTAGGTTTTAGTTTTGGTTTATTTTCAGGTTTTATTTTAGTTAATGTTTAGGTTTATTTTATTTATTTTATTTTACAGTTTATGTTTAGGTTTATCTTTAGTTTTAAGGTTTTGGTTTTATTTGTTTTAGTTTAGTTTATTTTAGTTTAGGTTTAGGTTTATTTTATTTTTATTTTAGGTTTAGGTTTTATATTTTAATTATTTGTAGGTTTAATTTTTAGGTTTAGGTTTTTATTTAGTTTTTTCTTTATTTTGTTTTAAGTTGATTTTATTTTTATTTGATGTTCATTTTTATTTTATGAAGTTTTTTAATCTTAGGTTTTTTTTTTTCTTTAGGAATTTCTTTATTTCATTTTAGTATATTTTTATTTTTTATTTTATTTTATTTTTAGGTGTAAGTTGAGGTATTTTTTTATTTTATTACATTATTTTATTTAGTTTTAATATTTTAATTTTTTTTCTTTTAGTTAGTTTTAGTTTTGATCCCTTATGGTTGTTTAAAGCCATAGTCAGGATCTTTGCAGCCTAAGGCCAGTTTTAGGGTTTAGGTTTAGGTTTAGATCAGCCTCAGGCAGTGGTTTGGTGGGCCCAGGTTTTAGGGTTAGTTTTGTGCAGGTTTAGGCTCAGTGGCTCAGGGTTTAGATTTGTGGCTCAGTTTTAAGCCTGGCCCAAGAATCAGTTTAGGGTTTATAGAGCTCAGTGGTTTAGGTTTAGGGTTTAGTGTCAGGGTCCGTGAGTCAGTGGGTCAGGAAGTAGGGTTTAGTGGTTCGAGTCCTTCAGTTTAGGATCAGTGGTTCAGTTCCCAGGGTTTATGGTTTAAGGCTTTTGTTTAAGGCCAGTCACCAGTTTAGGTTTTAGGGCTCAGTTAATTTGGTTTATTGTTTTAGTGATCCGTGTTTTAGGGTTTTTTATTTTAAAATTAAGCAAACCAACAAGTTTAGTTTATTTAATTTTTATTTTAGTTTAATTTAATTTATATTTTAATTTAGGTTTATTTAATTTATTTTTATTTATTTTAGTTTATTTTATTTTTTATTTTTATTTAAGTTTATTTTTTTTATTTTTATTTAGTTTAGTTTATTTATTTTAGTTTAGGTTTTCTTATTTTAGTTTAGTTTCTTTTATTTTAGTTTATTTTCTAAGTTTAAGTTTAGGTTTACGTTTATTTTTTAGTTTATTTTTATTTTTATTTTATTTTTTTGGTTTAGGTTTTATTTTTCTGGTTTAGGGTTTAGGTTTAGATTTTAGGTTTTTATTTTATGTTTATTTTTAGGTTTGTTTCTTTTAGTTTAGGTTTAGGTTTATTTTTAGTTTATTTTATTTTATTTAGTTTAGGGTTTAGGTTTAGTTTATTTTAGGTTTAGGTTTAGGTTTGATTTATTTTAGTTTAATTTATTTGTGTTTAGGTTCATGTTTATTTTATTTTGTTTATTTTTAGGTTTTTTTTTTAGTTTAGGGTTTTTATTTATTTTATATTTTATGTTTATTTTTTTTTAGGTTTTATTTAGTTTTAGGGTTTATTTTAGTGTTTAAGATTTAGGGTTTATTTTTTTGAAAGTTAATTAAACTAGGTTTGTTTATCTTATCTTTATCTTTATTTAAAACTATTTTTTTAGTTTAGGCCTTTATCTTAATTTATCTTTAAATATAACCCATCTCCAAGGAGGTTTTCCTTTGCCTGGCTCATGGTAGTAGGGCCTGAGAGGGTTTAGGGTCTTGTGGCTCAGAGTGTGGGTCAGGGTCAGTGGCTCATGATCAGTGGCCTTTAGAGTTTAGTGATTGGCCTTCCGGGCTTGAGTTTATCTGGCCCCAGAGCCTAGGGCTCAGGACTCAGTTGAGATCTTGGCCCATTCCCAGGGTTTAGGGGTAAGTGTCAGTGTTATATTAGTTAGGGTCCAAGCCTTAACTCAGTAGGGTTTAGGCTCATGGCCTATTCTCAGAGGTTGGGCTGTGCCTAGGCCAGGCTCTTTAGGGTTGGTGGGCTAGGGTTTAGGATTTAGGGTGGGATAAGGTTCATGATTTAGGGTTTATTTTTTATTTTAAAAACAAGCAAACCCGGTAAGATTTTATTTATCTTAATTTTATTTTATTTATTATTGTTTAGGTTCATCTATATTTATTATTTTATTTATTTTATTTTTTATTATCTTTTATTTTTTAAGTTTCTTTTTATTTTTTATTAGGTTTAGCCTAGGTTTATTCTTTAGTCCAATTTTATTTTATTTTATTTATTTAGGTTTTTTGTGTTTTTTTCAGTTTTATGGTTTAGGCCTTTTGGTTTTCAGGGTTAGGCTCAGGGTTTGTGGGTTTAGGATCTTGTGATGCTTTAGGCTTTTTTTTTGTTTAGATTAGTTTATTTTATGGTCATGGTTTAGGGGTTTAGTTTCTTTAGGGTTTGTGGTCATGGTTTATTTAGGGTTTATGTTTTGGTTTTAGGGTTTATTAGGCTTACCAATAGGTAGTTATTTTTTGATCTTGATTTTTTATTTTAGGAAAGGTTTATGGTTTAGGTTTTAGATTTAGTGGTTAGTTTAGCTTATTTTCAAATTCAAGTAAAACCGATATACATTTTAAGTTCATTTTGTGGTAGGGTTTTATTTTACTAGGTTGTTTTTTTATAAAAAAAGAGGTAAACCCAGTTAGTTTTATTTAGTTTATTTAGTTTATTTTATTTATTTTAGTGTTTTATTTAGTTTATTTATTTATTTTATATTTATTTATTTTAGTTTATTTTTTAGGTTTAAATTTAGCTTGTTTATTTTTTGTTAAGTTTTATTTTATTTTATTTGGTTTAGGTTTTATTTCTTTTATTTTAAGTTTTGGTTTTAGGTTTTATTTTATTATTGTATGTTTAGGTTTTAGGTTTTTATTTTAGTTTATTTTTATTTTTATTTAGGTTTAGGTTTTATTTGTTTAGTTTATTTAGTTTAGTTTAGGTTTTTTAGTTATTTTAAGTTTTATTTTTTTATATTTTTAGGTTATTTTTTAGGTTTATTTTAAGTTTAGGTTATTTAGTTTATTTATTTTATTTTAGTTTATTTTAATTTATATGTCCAATTTTATTATCAGTTTTAATTTAAGTTTCTTTTTTAGTTAGAAGGTTATTTATCTTATCTTAGTTTATTTTATCTTTAGTTTAAGATCCCAGGTTTAGTTTAGGTTTTATATCATTTTATTTTCTTTTAATTTATTTAGGTTTAGGTTTATTTATTTAGCTCTATTTAGTTAGCTTTAAGTTGTTTAGTTTAGGTTTGAGTTGTATCTTTAGGAAGGGTTTGGTAGGCTCCAGGGCTTAGGTTGGGCTTGCTGGTGGTAGAGCTCAGTGGCCTGTGGTTTAGTTTTAGGGGCCCAGTTACCTGTTCTGGGTTGAGTTCAGTGGAGGTTTGGGTTTGGGCTCAGCTCAGTGGATTAGTTAGGGTTTTTTATTTATTTTAAATTCTAAAACCAGTAGTTTAGGTTTATTTATTTATTTTAGTTCATTTTATTTTATTTTGATTTAGTTTGATTTTATTTTATTTAGTTGTATTTAAGGATTTTATTTTAGTTTATTTTTTTATTTAGCAAGTTATTTTATTATTTATTTTCATTTTAGGATTTTTTTTAGGTTTAGGTTTAGGTTTTATTTTAATTTAGGTTTAGGTTAAGTCTTTAGGTTTATTTTAGGTTTTATTAGTTTTTTAGGTGTATTTTAGTTTATTTTATTTTATTTTTTATAGTAGGTTTATTTTTATTTTAGGTTTTATTTTATTTATATATTTAGTTTATTTTATAGTTTTTTATTTTATCTTATTATTTTATTTTATTTTATTTAGGTTTTATTTTAGTTTTAGGTATGGATTTTATTTTTATTTTTAGGTTTTATTTTAATTTTTAGGTTTAGTTTTTATTTTATTTTATTATTTTAGTTTATTTTATTTTATTTTACATTTAGTTTTTTTTATTTGTTTTATTTTATTTTTTTTATTTAGTAGATTTAATTAATTTTATTTTAGTTTTATTTTCATTTTATTTTATTATTATTTTAGGTTTAAATTATTTTTTTATTTTATTTTATTATTTTATTATTTAGGTTTAGGTTTTCATTATCTTATTTTAGGTTTATCTAGTCAGTAGGCCTGGGGTTTATGGTCTATTTTATATTTCCATGACTTTCAGGCCCAGGTTTATTTTATTTCTAGGGTTCATGGTTGCCCAGGTTCAGATCTGCTTTGCAGGAGTGGCCTTTTTTAGCCTAGTGGCCCAGGATCTGGCCTGTCAGCCCATGCTCAGTATCTTAGTGGCCCAGGGCCTAGTGGGTCTGGGGTTTGGCCAGGTCAGGCCCAGTTTCAGTTTCACCCACCAGTTAGGTTTCAGGCCCAGGCCTGTAGGCTCAGGGTCAGCCTTTAGGTTAGTTTCAGTATTAGGTTAGTGGATAGTGGTTTAGGGTTTTGTTTTAAAATTAAGCAAACCAACAGCAGGTTTATTTTTTTTTTATTTATTTATTTTATATTCTTAATTTGTTAATTTAGTTTATTTTTTTATTTTTTTTTATTTTTTTATTTTTTTCTTTTATTTTTTTATTTAGTTTATTTTATTTATTTAGTTTTATTTATTTTTAGTTTTTTATTTTAGTTTTTTTATTTTTTTTTATATTTTGTTTATAGTTTATTTTTTTAGGTTTAGGTAGTTTAGGTTTACTTTTAGTTTAGTATTATTTTATTTTATTTTAAGGTTTAGGTCTTATTTTTTTTAGTTTTAAGTTTAGGTTTTAGGTTTTATTTTATTTCTTTAGGTTTTGATTTTAGTTTTATTTTTATTTTTTATTTTTTTTATTTTTTGTTTATTTTATTTTATTTAGTTTAGGGTTTTATTTTAGTTTAATTTAAGTTTTAGGTTTTATTTATTTTAGTTTAGTTTATTTTATTTTGGTTTATGTTTATTTTATTTTTGTTTTAGGTTTATGTTTTTTTTTACTTTAGGTTAAGTTTTATTTTATTTATTTTAGGTTTTATTTTTAGGTTTATTTTTAGGTTTAGGTTTTATTTTTTTGTTTTATTTTATTTAGATGCCCATCCTTCAAGTTCTTTGATGGTAGTGGGAACTCACGAATTGCACATTTGTTGTTGCAACATTGGTGCAGAACGCTTCCTGCTTTTTTGTTATCGCTGGTTGTTGCATTTGATTGAACGCCTAACCGCTCGATTTGATGGACACTTTATCGAGTTGGAGCACCTCTTCATCAAGTGCTTTGTTTGAGCTCAATAGAGGGTGATTGTAGGCGACCTCATTATAGAGAAACAAAAACTCAACGAGTCACTTGTTGATTACATTCTCAAGTGGCACAACCTATGCATGAAATGCTAACCACAGCTATCCGGATAGCATGGCATTGAGAATATTCTCAAGAATATCCATGGCCCGGTCGCCTTCATGTTTAAGGCCTTTACCATCAAAACATTTAAGAAATTAATTCATCAAGGAGGCAAGTCCACAAGAGGAAGCCAAATAGTTGCCCTTTCCCGACCAATCATATAGGCCCAAGCTATAGAAGGTGTTTGAGAAGAAGCTAGGGACAATTGTGTCAATGGATGAGAGAGACCCTAGAGTTTAGTATGAGAGACTGAGCTCCAGCCTCCTTACCACCTCCTCTTCCACCACCTCGACCATCATACCGCCACCATACCACAATCCACCATTTCCACCACCTCAATAGCCTACAAGCGTATTCATATTCATCGCCACATAGCTACTTTCCACCTACTCTTGCCGATAGATTGAATAAGCCATATTCATCGAGGGAGGTAGTTAAAAATCTTTAAGAATCTCTTAAAGAAACTTAACTTCGCCACGAGTCTAAGAGGCCTGAGGAAGGACAATGACGATCCTAGCTATTGCCCTACCACTATATGTTAGCCATGTCTTAAAGGATTGTATCACTTTTAAGGACTAGCTTGAGCACTACAAGTTGAGAGTAAGTTATCCTTAATGAATACTTATTAGAACAACCATCAAGTCTTAGAGTAATCCTTGGGATACTTGTGATCCTCTTAAGACCAAAGAAGGTTAGATATCTCCTATCCCTAACCTCTAAGAAGAATCATTTCTAAGATCAAGAAGCTTTTCGGTGCTAAGTAGCTCAAACCTCCAACACCAAGGAATGTTTGCTAGTTGCAAAGGACAACTCGAGTGGTGACCCACCATCGCCAGCCACACCATACCAGCCCGTGATAGTCCGAGCATAGCCACCATCCAAGTCCAAGATTCTCCACCGCTAGCTATAACCTCTTCTACTAGCTCTCTCTACTGTGAGAGCATCTAAGAAGGGCACTAAATCCCTTACTGCTTTTTACTTGATTTCTATCATGTACCTCCACCCAAATAGATATTAAAGAAAGCTATTTCTACTTATATATTATCTACTTATGATGCTCTTGATTTTATTCCTATTGAAAGCTCTCTAAGTCTAAATAAAAAATAGCTCTAGTAGTTATGATCCTTTCCATTTTGATTCAGAGTCAGATTATCCTTCTATGAATCAATCAGGTTTACTTCTTGAGATTGACTTGGAGTTAACTGACTCTGAAGATCCCATAGGAGAAGCTGTAGGTATGCCCGCGAGAAGGTAGAACTTTCCACAAGCTCATCATTCCAAGAAGTCACTATAGTCAACTTACATAGTGACATTATTCTACCTCATTGCAGCACCTTAGATAAGGGTAAGTAAGTCGTTGGTTTGAGTGCAGATAGCCCTCCATAGGATGCTCCACCCATAGATATGCTTATGGAGGACCAAGCGAGTTGAATTACAATGTCCTAGCTCACCTTAGAAAGTTTCTTAAGTTAAGCATATACGACACCTTGTCTTATCCAAAAGATGAGGGAATCTCTAATCAAGGCCTTACTTGATCTAGAGATATGCTTAGCTCACCATGACATTAAAGTTGAGGCATGCAACTTGAAGGACATCTTAGAGTTACATTCGATGAAGATTTACTCCTAGATGACCGAGCACAACCGACTTTACACTTACGTGGATGTTGGTACAAGGCTATCTAGAGTTCTAAGTGTGTATCACCAACATTATGAGTCTAAGAACCCTTTCCTACTTGGGATCAACATCTCCAAAATCCAAAAAAGAAAGAATGATGTTGAGAAAATTCAATGAACAAGAGAGGGCCTCGTGTTTATTTTGGGGTGGGGGACACCAAGTGATTTGGGGGATACTTTTGAGGTGAGTGTGACATTGAGGTATGATGATTATGTTGAAAGATAGAAACATCACCCTAATGGACCTAATCAATAAAGACTCTTTAAGCATGATGGGTCTTCAACAAAATGTAGATTTCTCTACTTTACATGGATGAATAAAGCAAGGTTTATATTAAACTAGGTTTTAAGTTTCCTATGGAAAGCCTCTATAGTTAATTACATCTTAGAAATGAAATTTCCTAAGAAATACTTAAAGTAGACAATTAGAATCATCTCCAAAGATTTCAAGGTTAGACTATCAAAAGATTAGTTTTAAAAAATCGGGAAAGGTTAAGAAGAAGAATTATTTTTGGAATCCAAATGAAATAAGTAGTAAATTCTCATGATACTAGGAAGCATCATGAGCATTCCAATCTATCCTATGGTTGAGCTTTATAATTTTAAAGTTGAAGAGATTTATATGTTTTGAGTTGAAATTTAATTAGATTACTATGGGTTATAATCCACCAACACAAGGTTGTGGGAATGCCTAAGAGGTGAGGATTTATGATTATAGCTCAAAGAAAATAGCTACCTCAAATCCTAAATCTAGGGAGCTTTAGTACGAGCTAAAGCATGACCTAAATCAAAGAGATAGGTGGACATAAGGGTTTTACCTCCAGAAGAGAGAATAAATTGTCCAACTTCTAAACTTATAACTGTCTAGAGTGGCCACTTGCTAACTCCTCCAATGATTTTAAAACCATATAGTCTGGTCTTATGAATTGCAAGATAGCTAGGGTAGTAATTTAATTAGAAAGAGATTAAAGTCCTAAACACACTAAGAGACTAAAGCACGAGTGGTATGAGCATATGACTTAATCTATAGATGCAAAAAATTTTTCATTTTAGACACATCATTTTGATAGAGGCTTTAGGATTTCTTATGCCTAAATGCATGATGAAATAGGTTATAGGTCAAATTAGCTAGAAGAAGGTGTTCTCCACCACAAGGGATGCCCTCACAGGTCAAGCATTCTTTTATTGTACAAGGATGGATATCCTTCATGTTCAAGAGAGAAAGAGTATGCATGCATGATGAAACATACAACCATACATAAGGGTTGCTAAATCTTTTAATTATCTAATTTATGTCTTAGGCTTTATGATGAGGTTATGAGTTATTTAAAATTTTATTATGAGTGATTAGTTGGGTATAAAAGTTATTTTTATCCTAAGAGCCTAATCATATCCAAGCCACACATTAAAGCATCAATCATTTAAAAAACTATTAAAAGCATGTCATCCTAATGCACAATGTAAACATAACATCAAATAATTATATAAACTATCGTAAAAGAATAAAAGGTTGGTACCTCAGATAAACCCTAAGAGAAAAGAAGCGAAGCTCTACCCTTATACAACCTAGAATATGAAAGAATAATTATAATTGTATTAAATGGGGTCTTCTTTCTTCATATTTCCATTTGATTTGGTTCCTCTTGATTTGGATGGTGCTTGCTTCAAAGGCATCACAGGGCACGACAAAGCTTATGTCCACTGCTCATCCTAATCCCCATAATACTAATCCTAATTCCTATTGCAAAAATTACATTTATGTGGGAAAAGAAAATCTAACTATACCTACAAAATAGAGGTTAGCTAAATATACATATAATCCCAAGCAGCTGTATTTATAATTTGGACTTAGTACCCTACACATAGGTAACTAAGCCCACCTATCCTAACTTAGATTATGCTTAAGGATTTAAGCAACCTATAAAAGAGCATTCACATTTATTTTTAAGAATCCCCTAAGCATAATCCCCTGCAGAAAATATGATTAAGCTAATATTGACCTATCATCAAGTCTACGAAGCATACACCCTAACATCCAATCTAAAATAATACATCATAAAATAAAACATACATCACATCATACACCATCCTAACTTAGAGCTATAAGTGGTGACTTAATTCTAATGTGTGTATTAAGGCTTGTGTGGTATGTCTTGTTAGGCATTATTCTTATATTTTCTAAGTGTAGAAGGATTCAATTTAACATGAAAGGTTGATTTCACTTGAAGTAGTTTAATTGATTTGAGAATTTTAATTTGTGTTTTCTTTTGTTTCATTTTATTACACTTAGCAACTAAGTGTTATAAAGAGAGGAAAGGAGATTGCCTCTTTCATCCCTAACTAACTTTCTAAAGTATATTAATTTGATTTAGTTCTCTTTAGTGAATGGCTTATTAAATCATTTAATTAATCTTAAGTTCAATTTAAATAATCCTATTCAAAATGAAAGGCATCTTAAGATTAATTTAATTGAATTACTACCACATGACGTATATTAAATCATTCTTTTCCATCACATGTAACATGCATATGATTTAATCCTAAGTATATCTACATGCAAACATATTTTAGCTTAAATAATGAATGTATGTTTAGAATTTATATTTTAATTGATTGAATTATTTAAACATATTAATTTTAAACTTTATCCAATTTCTTACACAAAACGGACATAAGAATGAAATTAAATAAGCATGTGCTGTTGTTAAACCAAAGAAGTGTGGTATTCAAATGACCTTTGAAGCCCATTTCATTTCATGTCTATAATCATTTAATTCAAATGGATTAATTAACATGCATTATGAATCATGCAATATGTAATTTTCCACATATACATATACGTATAGCACATGCGTATTGTACAGAGGAGGATAATCAAATGACCTCGGGGCTAACTAAAGCCTCATATTCGGATGTCCTATATACTCTTGGACACACATGGATGTATACATAAATGAGGAAAGAAAACCATGCAAAGATTGTATTTTTTATTGAATCATTTATATATATGAATTAAAGCTCTATCCAAATTCTAATGTTGAAATACATAAAAATGAAATCAAATGGGTAATGCGTTAAATATAAGGGAGGTAATCAAATGACCTCTTTGGGGCTAGCAAAAGTCTCGTGTTCCCGGGTTGTCTAGAATATATACCCATTACTATTTAATCTTAAATAAATCAACAGATTGATAGAGGAAAGAGAACTCAACATTCATACACTTAAGCTATAAGCACATGCATTTCTTTTGTATTTATAATTAGCATCAAAACACATTATTATTCATTTATAAGCTTTTAAAAAATACATTTGGATTTAATAGTGATAATAGCCATGCATATATTAAATTAAATCAACACATGCAAGCTTACATAAAGTGAATCCATTTTATTTTCCTTGATTTTGAAAAGTTGGATGCATGAATTCAAATGACATACCAAATCTAACATGATTGGAAGGAGGACAATCAAATATAAGCATGTGATTTTTTCAACCAAACTAGTTCTTAAAGACAATCAAATCAAATAAGATTATTTAATGCAAACCAAAGCATCTTTATTAATTAAGTTTTGGATTTGATTTTATTTAAAGAGGAGAACAGAAGTCATCACTTGTTGTTTTAAACCCACCCACATTAGTGATTTGATTTAATTTAAGGAAATGTAATTAAGTTGAGTTTATGGGTTAATTAAGTTGAACCCTTAATTAGATGAATTAATTACTCTTACCTATGTCACCTTAAAGTAATTAACTAAATAATTATGAGCCAACATGATATGCATGGAAAATAAACTTGCAATGATCCTAAATAGAAGGGCCTAATGCCATTGGCTCATGATTAATAGTTAATTAAAGTGGACTTAATTAATTATTCCTATGGTTTTTCCACACATGTGGACTAACCATAATTTCATTAAACACCTTTATGCTATTAAACACCTAAAGATCTACCCCATGATTTAATTAATTAAGGTCTGATGTGATTATAATTTTAATTTGATCAAGTGATTTAATTAACTAGTTCAATCTTAATTAATTTCATTTTAAAATAGGGTGAAATGAACTTAGGAAAACCCATATTCCTTAGTTCACTTAATGTTGAACAAAGATTAATAAACTTAATTAACTAATTTATTATATTCTTGGGATTAATTAATCATTAATCAACTTAAAAGAGTAGTTAAGGTTTAATTAGTCAATTTTCTAAAGTGAGCACAAATCCCAAGAAAATCATGGGAGGTAGAGGTCATCACATTAAACAAACCCCAAAATTTGGGTTTAATTTTCAAGTAAATGAGTACTATTAAATTTAATTAAACCTTAATTAAACTTTAATTACTGTTCAAAATTAGTTAAGATCATTTTTAATTAATTCTCCTCTAAAATACCTTTAAAATGAGTATATATTTGCTTTTTTTTATTTCTATGATGTTTTATGATTTTTAGAAGTTTTAGTAATTAAAAAAGATTAATTAAACCTAATTAAAGCCAAATCCTATTGGCTCCACGTGATGCACTTTCCACGTGGCATTGTGAGATTGGCTGCTTAAAACTTATCCAACTCAACACCTACATGATAATGGTGGATGTGCTTTCTCGTCTGCCATCCGATTTAAGATCGAATAGCTATGACTAATCCCACAGCTTAATAGGATTAAATCAAATTGATCTAGTGAATCTATTCATGACTGTCAATTTTGATCATGCAAAATGGACAATGCATGATCTAACGTCACGCAAGTGAGGGAGAATGGAGTCCGTCTACCATTGCTCACTTGAGTCAAGCTTTCCTAAGCTTGTATCAACTATAAAAGGATCCCACGCCTTCACGACTTTGATCAGAGGGGATTTAACAGTCAATATCACATGAGATGCAAGTTTTATTCAAAAGCTCCAACCCATTTTTGCTTAAGTATCAATTTTGGAAGCATACCTCACCGGAGCTCAAGAGTGGTAGCTCAAACAATTGAGGAAGCTTAATCTAGTGGTGATAAAGCCTTGTCGAGTAACAATTAGATCAATTCCTCAATGTTCACTCGGAAGGCCATGAACTGATGACTTGGAGCTCAGCTTTGATCAAAGTCCCATCTCCTGCTCGAAGCTTGGGGAGATGATTCGCTGCTTAAAGAGGTCTTGGGAAGGTGCATGCAAAGTTAATTTGAGTTTCATGGAGAAATGGGGAAGTTAGGTCAGAAATGGGAGTGTCCTATTTTGAGATGGACTGGAATGGAATTTGAGGAATGAGCTTGAAGCTAGGATTGGCTCTAGTGTCATCTTGTGTAGCTAGGGCTCGAGGAATGATTTTCCTATGTTTGAGTAAAATGAGGGGTGTATACCGCTCATCTTGATCATGGGATCGAAGTTTGGCTTATAGTGGCACCGCCATCTGTGGAGTCATGGGGTGGCAGGAGGAGGTGAGTGCTTGGCTTGGTTGAAGCTGTGGAGGTGGTTGCTAAGGAAGAATCATGGGTGTTCTATGGGTTTCAAATGCTCCAATGGGGAGGGTGAGGTGATTTCACCTCCCATGGGTCATGATCAACCCAACCACCCCTCAGTAGTGTCTAGGCCCAGGACCATTGGGAGAGTATCAAGTGGCCAAGGAATTAAAATGACAACTTACATGGGTGATTTGTCATGTGTGATGCCTTTGACCTAAGGGTAGAATGATCATTTGGCATTGGATTTGATTTGGGCTGATTTGAAATGAGCCAAAAGTGGGTTGGCCTAAATTTTAAGTTAATTGAGTTGATTGGTTAGGTTTGACTCAATTTGACTATTTAGGTCAAACCGTTAGTTATTGGGTCAAGTTCATATGATCATTTGGGATGTTTTGCAAAAGTTTGGTTTGGTTTAGTTTGGCTCATTTGAATTCATTTGAGTCAAATGGGTTAAGTTGACCAATTTGACCAACTTAGCCAAATTGGTTAGTGTTGGTTTAGGTTTAGTTGACCAATTGAAGATGATTATAGCTTTGGTTTCAATTAATTTGGATATGATTTAATTTAACTTGAACCATTAGGTCAATTTGGGCTAAGTAGGTTAATTGGGTTCAATTAGGTCCAATCATGGCTTTGGTCAAGTTCAATAATCAATTTAGAATGAACTTGAGCTATTGGTTGCAATCAATTTACTTTATGTTTTGATTTGACCTTTTTTTTGCCTTTACTCAATAACTTGGGTCAAGTGGACCAATTGGGTTTGGTTTGACTCAATTGAAGGTTTCAAGGATTTGGCTTAGGTTGTAATTTGGCTAGTTTGGGTTCATATGGGTAAAGGGTTAATCAAATGACCAAGTTAATTTAGTTTGACCTATAGACAATCAACCTAGGTGATCAATCTCATGATGGGAGGTTTTGATGGTTCAATCCAATTTGGGTAGGATTAGAGCTTGGCTCAAATAGGTCAAATTGGCCACTTTGGGTCAAGTGGACCAATTGGGTTTAGTTGGCTTGATTTTGGGTTGAGTTTGATTTAGTTGAGTTTATATATGGATTTAGGATTGATATATAAATTTAATTACAATTGGCTTGGATTCAAATGAGTTTTGATTTATTTGAACTTTTCAAGTGAAAAGGGTTAAGTTGGGTTTGACTTGGGTTGATATTGGTTTGGCTTGATGATTGTAGATTTCTTTATATTTGTCAATATGATTGAAGGTATGATTGATTCATGAGAAAACTAATTGTATTTGGGTTTTGGAATGAAGAAATTTGGCTAAGTCCATTGAGTTGAGTCATGTGGCTTAGGTTTGGATTTTAATTTGGTTTGATTTTGGTTTGATGACTTAAATGCATATTTCATTTAAATTTATGAAGATGATTGAAAATATGTTTGACTTGTGAGAAAATCAATTGAGTTTGACCTGATTTGGATTAACATTTGGCTAAGTCCATGGGATAGGCCATATGGTTTAGGAAGGGCTTTGATTTAATTTCATTTAGTTTGATTTAGTTCTGATCATTTGAATGTAGATTTGATTTACATTTAAGAAGATGATTAAAGATATAAATTGATTATTAGAAAATCAATTAATTTTGGATTGATTTGGATTAAGATTTGGCCATGGATAGATCATATGGCTTGTGAAGGGTTTCATTTGATCATGGGCTTCAATCATTTGGTTTTGGAATTTGGTTTTGGATTTGGATTTGAATTTGATGTTTGAACTAAACTTGAGGTTTGATAGAAGGTGAACATGGATTGGATTTGGGTTGTAGGTAGGTGTATTATCTAATCCCTAAGGCATAACCTAATCCTATGGTTAACCCTTCTAAGTCTTAGCTTAAGGTTAAGTTTACCTAATTGTTAGAAGTGTCTTATGACTAGGGAAGTCTTAGTGTCTAGAAGACTCCTAAGTCTAAGATGGGAAGATTGAATTTGCACTCCAAAAGTGATGTCAACCTTGGCTGTTGCCCTTGGAGATAGATGATTGGAAGACACAAGTTTCACATTATAGACTTGGATACATCTTTGAATGCTTTGCTTAGAGACCATGGATACATGAGAACAACATAGTTCCATCCTCTCTACACTATGAAGTTCATGATAGGGGCTAATGTGTCAAAGGAGATCTCAACCCATTTATAGTTCTCAAGGTCAAGATATATGAGGATACTTACTACCCTCAAAATCAACAATTCTTGTGAACTGTTTAAAATAAAAGAAAAAGAAAAAAGAAAAGAAAAAAAAGAAAAGAAAAGAAAAAGAAAAGAAAAGAAAAGGGAGGAGGAAGTGGTGCATGACATTAGACATAGAAGAGGAAGTGGAGTATGACATTAGATTCCACCAATAGTTTGTTACTCCATTCAAACATATGAGTAGGATGACTTGACCTTTACCAAGCAAAGGAAGAGGCTAGAGGCCCTGTGGGTGGAAAACTTCCTTATTGGCCACCCAATAAAGATATGTCCCAGCCTACAGAGTACACCTTATCCATATAGACTTAAAATCTAGTTCATAGGATGAGTTTTTATATGGTTAGCACACCATACTATTCTCAAGAATGGATTCTTTGGGGTGACACTTGAGCTGATGAAGTGCTCCAAAGCAAAATATAAGGGTATCCAAGTCTATATGTGAAATAGTTAGGCATCTATTCGAAACCTTAGCTCTAACCCCACTTTCCTTTTAAAAAATTGAGAGTTTTGTAGTTAAGGAAGCCCCTAAGTCATCCATGAGTGTGAAGACTCAAGGTTTTTCGGGAGCATCATCCTCAAAGAAGTTGATGTAGAACTTGAGGATGATTCATATAAAGATTTAATAGAATTGCTTTTTGATTAGTACTTGCCTTGTGTTCATAATATAGCAAAGAAAGGGTTAATCCCACATACTTGGTCAAAGAAAGTCGACTACCTAAAAGAATATGGAAGAACAAATGCAAAAGCTCTCAATCAAGATCAGGGCTAGGATCCAATACCTTGGGTCCAATCGATGATGAAAATTACTGTTTAACCATCACCAATCATTTAGAATCTGATAGGTTTTTCTCAAATCACATTAACTCATATGAGGAGCTATGCTTAGAAAATTTAGATGATCTAAATGATTTTGAAGTCAAAGATGCATCACTAGAGTTTGAAGAAGAGATCAAGTCAACCATCAACGAGCTCAAGGAAATCAACTTAGGAAATGAAGAAGATCCATGTTGACATACATCGCTTTTTTGAACAAAATTGAAACCAATGACTTAATTAGGCTATTGATTGAGTTTAAGGACTACTTTATCAGGAGTTATGAAGAGATGCTTGGATTGGCTCCTAACATAGCGGTCCATAAAATAATAATAGAGCCTACTCCTAACCTCATCAAGCAATCTCCTAGACGCATGCGATTAGACAAAGAATAATAAGTCATTTATGAAGTCAAGAATCTAATTGATGTTGGTTTCATCCGGGATGAAAAATATCCTACCTAGTTAGCCAGCATCATCCCAGTTAAGAAAAAAAATGGCCAAATTCATATATGCATCGATTTTAGGGATTTAAATAAGGCATGTCCAAAAGATGAATTTCCACTACTAATCTTGAGTCGATGGTGGACATTCTCATGCAATCTTATCTTTCATGGATGGCATATCTAGATATAACCAAATAAAGATGACCCCTGAAGATGAAAGGAACACTACTTTTAGAACCGATCAATTTATTATAAGGTCATGCCTTTCAAAATGCTACATACCAAAGCTATGACTTGAATCTTCGATGAACTCATTCATCATCAAGTCGAAAAATGATCTCGTAGTCAAAAGTAGAGAAAAGGAAGACCATCTCTTTGACTTGAGAATAGTTTTGAACAATTAAGATAATTTAACCTCAAAAGGAACCCCCTGAAGTGTGCATTCGGAGTAGTTTCAGAAAAATTCATTGGGTTTATTGTCTGACACCAAAGATTCAAAATTGATCTAAAGAAGATCAAGGAAATATTAGAAATGCCACCCTCTAAAAGTTTAACTCAACTAAGATCATTCAAAGGGTGGTTGGCGTATCTAAGATGCTTTATATCCACCTTTCGGGAAGATGTCAGCCATTCTCAGAACTTGTCAAAAAGAATGCCAAGTTTAAGTGGGATGATAAGTGTGAACATGCCTTCAAAGACATCAAGCATTACCTGATGACACCACTTTTAGAGCCCTTTCGAAAGTCCATCATACTTTACCTTAGCTAGATGACTCCCTTGGTGCTTTATTGGCCCAAGCCAATGAAGAAGGGAAGGAAAATGCACTCTACTACCTCAGTTGTCATCTAATCCCTACAAAGGCTATTTATCCACCCATTGAGAAGCATTGCCTAGCTTTAATATTTGCATCCCAAAAGCTAAAGCACTACATGCTTTATCATAAGGTAAACTTAATCTCTAGGATCAATCCACTATAGTATCTCATGACATGGCCAATGCTATTCAAATAGTTGGCATGATGGTCCATGATCCTCTTGTAGTTTGACATTACCTTCATAGCCCTCTGTGTGGTGAAAGGACAAGTGCTAGCAGATTTCCTAGCAACACACCCACTTCCTACTAACTCAATGGTTAGTGATGATCTCCCTGAAGAATAAATCATGAACATAGGGGATACTAGAATTCAATGGGAGATGTACTTTGATGGTGATTCCTCTTAAAGAGGAGAAGAACCATAATTCACTATTCCAAGAAAGGCAGGGGTAGGAATAATTCTCTTAACTCTGGACCGTGACGTGATGAGATTCTCATATCATCTGTCTAATCCTTGCACTAACAATGAAGCCGAATATGAGACTCTAATTGTCGGTCTGGAGTTAGCCATTACTCTAAGCATCCAGAACATCAACATCTTTGAGGATTCTCAACTAGTTATCAACCAAACTGTTGGGTCCTATAAGGTTATAAAGCCCAAGCTCCATCACTACCATAAGCACCATGGAAGTTTGTTGGCCCAAATCCTAGAGGTTACCATTTATAAGATTCCTCAAGGAGAGAATGTTGTAATATGCTTTATTTGCCAAAGAGTTGGCATGTTTGAAGGATGAGTCCATATCAATAAAATTCCAAAATAGACAAATCTTATCCCTTATTGATATTGAACTCATAAAAAAAGTACTTTCTTAAAGGGGAGGTTGCCATTGCAAAGAAGGATGAGGAGTTATATTTGAGGCAACCATTCATGGATTACCTAAATAAAGGAAAACTACTCAAGAGAGTCTCAATCCCATAGATGAAGCAAAAGTTTCCTATGCTCTGTGGATGGTGTCTTCAATCTTGATCATATGTGGTTACATTATTTAGACAATCATGAAGCCCATAAGATCATGATCGAGGTACACTCAGTATTATGTGGAGCCAACCAATTCGGTTCAAAGATGAAAGCCAAGATCAAGAGATTAGGATATAACTGTTCATCGATGATCCAAAATTGCATGGATATGACTAGGTAATGCCACCAATGTCAAATAAACAAAGTGGTCCTACACCAACCAACCAACATTCTACATCTTACATTAGCCTCATGGCCATTCGAGTGTTGGGGTACCGACATAGTGGGTCTGATTGATCCTCCTTCTTCCAAGGGTCATCGGTTCATCTTAACTACTACTGACTACTTTTCCAAATGGGTGAAGGTGATTCCCTCAAAGAGGTGATAGCTCAACATGTGCTCCAGTTTTAAGGAACCATATCATATATAGGTTTGGAGTGCCTCGATGAATTATATCTGATAATGGTACTGCATTCAAGAGCACCGAGATCAACAACTTTTCCATGAGACATAGCATAGATGGAAGATATTCTACCATCAACTACCAAAAATGGCTTTAGTAAGCCTTCAACAAAACTCTCATCTAAATACTAAAGAAGACACTGACAATAATAAGTGATAGTGGCATGAGCGTTAGTTGAAGCCTTATGGGCCTACCGCACACATATAGAACTCCAACTCCCTCCTTTCTCCTTAGTGTATGGGTCCAAAGCCATTCTACCATTAGAAGTCCAACTCCCATCACAAAGGATAGATGTGGTAGCAAGATCACAATAGGGCAAAATGCCAAGTTGTTAGAAGACAAGGTTTGAAGAGAGATCCTGGCATGCAAAACCTCAAGTTGTACAAAGCTAAAATTATTTAAGCTCACAACAAGTTGGTCTGTCATAGAGCTTTTCAAGTAAGAGAGCTTATTTTAGTTCTAAGGAGACCAATTATTGCCCATCGTAAGATGAGAGGCAAGTTTGAACCCATGGGAAGGCCCTTTTCCATAGAGAAGGCCTACCAAGGAGGATCTTATTAGCTTATTAATCATAAGGGAGAGCAATGCTAATCCAATCAATAAGCTCTACTTAAAAAATATTATAAATTATATTTGAAAAATTTATCATCAATGAAAATTCCATTTATAATTCAATCTCTTCCATATCAAAAGTATTCTTATTTTCGAATCTGCCATGATGTGTTTAGGTTAGGTGTAAGGATACCGAGTGGCATCTTATTCTTCATCAACACAATATATATACAAACAACATAAATATATAAAAATAAACACATATCTTTATCTCGGCTACTGAAGTTGAGATAATGCCCTAGCACTCAAGTAGTCGCCTAGGTCGCTAACGTGCTACCCTCTTAGTGTGTCACCCTAGTGGTGTTCTTGCTTTGGAGGATGTAAGTCTACTATGCTTTCATTTCTTACTTGGCCATTGCACACTAACAACCACCTTGTTAGTTTGGTAGGCCTTAATTTATGGATAGTAAGCTACCTCATGTTGGCTTCATTTAAGAGGATGTGAGTCTACTATGCTTTATTCTTAGATTAGCCTTTGTTAATTGACTAGGTTGAGTATATATGAGATTTAGGATACATCTTCTAGTGGATCCTTCCCTCCTAACCAAGTCTGTCCGTCCCTCGGGCTCCACTTAGTAGTCAGGTTAGATAACATTTGTCCCATCAATGTGACACTATCCCGATGATCAATTCCACTTGGAAAGTTAGGTGCCTACATGCTTTCTTTCCAAATTGATTATTGACAATGACACCTTAAGTTGGTTGGTTCTCACTATGCGGGTGGATACACCACTCATGTTGATGGATACACCTTAGGTTGGTTGGTTCTTGCACCTTAGATACATCACTCATGGTAGATGTAAGTCTACTACTTTCTCCTTGAGTTGGCCACCGCATACAAGACTTTCTTTTCTTGGGCTCAAGATAATGCCCCTTATCACCTCCCTGGGCACTATATTTGAATCACATCCTTGTGACCCATTTAGACACTACCGAGTTACTATCGATTGGATAGTTCCCCTTTCATAGTAACCACGTGGTTGGAGAATCCATCTTGTGGATGTGCGATTCTCCTTGGTCCAAGAATGACAAAGGTCGCTTACATAGCCCTTCTGTGTGTTCCTCACACCAACAGGTCCATGCAAACATATAAACAAAATATATATTCACTTGTGGATTAGAGGACACCCTAGTGGTACCTTTTCCCAAGGGCATCCTATCTTAGGCGTGTCAAAAAACTCCTATAGGAATCCTGACTACTCTTGAGTTGATATAAGTTCCTGGCATTCACAAGTAGTCTCCCCTAAGGTTCAATTGTGCTACCAGTCACCCCGGTTGTTCCTCGCTTTAGAAGATGTGTTCTATGCCTCTTCTTCTAGCATAACCATTGCACACTAAAAGGCAACCCCTTAGGTTGGCTAGCTCTACCCCACAGCCAGTAGACTATCCCTTTGGATTTGTAAATTGAGATAGACAAGTCCGATATATCCATCACATACACACATGGTCCATAAATTAAATTGATCAAATTTGATCGAGCTCACATCTCTAGTGGATATGCCCTCAATTTTAAATCAAACTAAACCAAACAAACCAGATCAAATCACATGAGATTAAAATAAAATTAATACTTACTACTTTTGCGTTGACATAAGTCCCTTGCAGCATTCACTCAATAGACGCCCTAGTTCAGGTTCGATTTATTGTGAATCCAACAGGTCACCTCAACAATTATTTCTCACTTTGGAAGGTATAAGTCTGCTATGCCTTCTTCTTAGCAATCATGCACAAAAGGAAACCCCTTAGGTTAGCTCTACCCCAGCCTGATTTTGTAAACCTGAGGTAGGTCAAGGCTGATATAGCCCCTTCTTAGTGGGTCCATCGCACACCAACAGGGTCCATGCATTAACTAAGATTAAATTAAACCCAATCTGATTTTCTCCAGTGGAGTTAAATCACACCCTTCTCCCCAATGGAGCCCCAAATCATATATAAATAAGTCAAAAAAAATAAATAAAATTCAAAACCAACCTCCTAGTGGAGCAAAATTAAACAACTCACCAGTAGGGTCTAAATCAAAAAATACAACCAAACTCTTATTCCAAAGGATACATCCTCAAACAAATCTATGAAATCAAACTCAAATCCTAATCCCCAATAGCTCAACCCCCCTAGTGAATGGTTCATATACCCAATCCCAAGTGGACTCGAGCCCATATCTCTAGAAGATATGCTTCCACATCAATTAAAATAAAAAATTAAAGTCATTTAGATCTTAATCCTTGGTGGATTATAGATTCTTATCCCAATGGATCTTCTTTCCACAAATCATATAATCAAATCAAATTCAAACCTTATCCCCAATAGATTTTCTTCATCCGTGCCCTCGACATAGACCCCTCACATGTCATGTCCAATGCATGTGTGATCCACTAGAAGATCTCCCTCCATGTTCTTGACATGGAATTGTCATCAAATCTTATTTCTTCTCTTATGCACACCTTTAATACTTCAACCAAAAGCCTAACAATGTATTCATTCAAATTACATCATCTTAACATTATAATCAACATTTTATGATTTGTGATGGTGCAAGCTCAAACTAACTATACAATATCATGCTAAACATATTATAGTGTGAATTAACACATATATTATAATATATGATGTTATATTATAATTATTATAATATAATATATTATCTAACATTACACCTCATTAGAATCATTAGAAAGAACAAATAACAAAAGTTTCTTGAAATATGAATAATATTCATTTTGGGTGTAAAATTGTTTTTTATTTATTAGAAATGGTACAAAATTGCATAATTTTGGTGTTGCTACTTGATGTGTGCAATGAATTTGGCCAAATTCTTCCATCTCAACCATCAAATTAACATTTTGTGAGTTTTGACCTAATGTATTATAACAAAAGTAAAACACATTAAAATGTACAATAACATTTAGTAACACCTCATATATATATATATATATATATATATATATATATATATATATATATATATATATATATATATATATATGAAGTTATATTGTTATGTACATTTAATTTTAATATGATTTCATATAATATATTATCTTACATTACATCTTTAAATGAATCACTTTAAGCAAAAAATTTATAAAGTTTGGTTGAAAAATAAACATTCATTTTGGATGCAAAATTCCATTCTTTGATTAAATGACACACCATAGCACACCCCCAATGATGTTCCCTAAAGCTTACCTTAAATTTGGCCAAATCCCATCATCTCAGCCTATATATAAGTATTTTTATGAATTATACTAGTACAAACTCTACTACATCATACTACAACAAACTAAAATATGCTAAACAACAAGTAGTAATAGACAATAGTATGCTATAATGCATGATGCTACACTATGTTATGGTATCTTATATTGTAATACACTATAACATATTATATTATATTATATTGCATTTCACAAGGGATTGCTTAAGTAAAAAAAAATCATAAATTTAGTCTAAACAATAAAAAACTATATATTTTAGTTGTATCACTTACATATTTTAAATTGAAATAGTATATTATGATGCCATGCTCTACCTATTATGAATTTAGCCAAATTCCACCATTTTAAAGTCTAAATCAACATTTTTATAAATAATGCTTGTGTAGGCTCATCTACATGATTGTAAAATACTAAAAGAATTTAAAATGTGTAGAACAATATATTATGATATATGATGCTATACTATACTACAATATATAATATTTATTTTCAACATAAAATCTTACTTTTAGACTAAGTGTATAGCACACTTGGTACTACAACATAATTCCCACCTCCAAATTTAACAAATTTCATCATGATTTATTAAATCAATATTTTTATGATTTATATTAATATAGACTATAGGCATAATACCATAATATGCTAAAACATTTCAAAACATCTTATAACATCCAAAACACATCACTACATGCTCAAAAATATGATGTTACATTATACTATATGGTAATTTAATATGATTTAAGGTTAGGGTTTAGGTATTCAAATCTCTAATAGTCAAGGAAAGTCTCTTGAAGACATTTCTTAACTACCATATATTAGATTAGGTCATTAGATCTACCCTAATGACATCTTTATTCAAGGTTTAGGGTTTAGGGTTTAGGTTTAGTTTAGGGTTTAAGGTTTAAGGCTTAGGGTTTAGGGTTAGGGGTCTAAGGTTTAGGGTTTAGGGTTATAGGTTTTAAGGTTTGGGGTTTATGGTTTTAGGGTTTAAGGTTTAGGTTTTTTAGGTTTAGTTTAGGTTTAATGTTTAGTTGAGTTTTTATGGTTTAGGTTTGGGTTTTTAGGGTTTATGTTTTAGGTTTAGGGTTTAAGTTTTAGTTTAGGATTTATGGTTTAGGATTTAAGTTTAGGATTTAAGGTTTTTTAATAGAGAATAAATTTAGATTCAACATTTCTTCCTTTTGATTTGATCAACCAAGTAGCACCCCATGTTTTCTAAGGCACAAGCAATGACATAGATAAAAAATGAGCACCATAGAAAAATAAAAAACCTAGATAAGTAGAACCTGTTCTATAGAAAGACATAGTTCCAAAGTAGATCGGATCAACCATTCTTCGCTTAGTTCCCATCAAAACCACTCCTCGAGTAGTCACCATCATATCCTGATCTCTCCACCACCACCATGGCAGAACCACCATCCCTCCCCGCCTCCATAACCACCACTACTCACCACCTCCATATCCACCAGCACCTCTAGATCCCCCACCACCATGGTAATCACGCCTCCGCCCACCAGATCTGATGTTGCCTTTGACTGATGTTCCTTCCACCAAGGTCTACCTTCATTTTAAGGTTAGTTTAGGGTTTATGGTTTAGCATTTAGTTTGGGTTTAGGGTTTACAGGTTTTAGGTTTAGGGTTTGGGGGTTTAGGTTTAGGATTTGGTTTAGGTTTAGGGTTTACAATTTAGGGTTTAAGCTTTAGGGTTTAGGATATTAGGGTTTAGGGTTGTAGCTTTAGGATTGTAGGTTTAGGGTTAGTTTTAGGGTTTAGGTTTTTTTTTTTTTTAAAAAAAGTAAACTAGTAGGTTTTGATTTATTTAGTTTATTTTTTATTTATTTGAGTTTATTTTATTTTTTATTTTTATTTAGGTTTATTTTTTATTTAGTCTAGTTTATTTATTTTAGTTTATTTATTTTAGTTTATATTTTTTATTTTAGATAATTTTTTAGGTTTAAGTATATTTTTAGTAGAGTTTTATTTTTAATTTATTTTTTAGGTTGAGATTTTAGTGTTAATTTCTAGGTTTAAGTTTAGGTTTTTAATTTATTAATTTAGGTTTTTATTTTAGGCTTTATTTTTTAATTTAAGTTTATGTTTATTTTTGGTTTATTTTATTTTATTTTATTTTAGTTTAGGTTTAGGTTTAGTTTCTTTTAGTTTAGTTTATTTTAGTTTAAGTTTTGGTTTATTTTTATTATTATTATTATTTTTGCTTATTTTATTTTTATTTTAGGTTTACGTTCTTTTTTTAGTTAAGGGTTTTGGTTTTATTTATTATTTTTTTGGGTTTTATTTTTATGTTTATTTTTTAAGTGTAGTTTTTTATTTTATTTTAATTTATGTTTATTTTAATTTTATTTTAGGTTTAGTTTTTACTTTATTTAGGTTTTTATTTGTTTAGTTTAGTTTAGGTTTTAATTTATTTTATTTTAGTCTTATTTTTATTTTATATTTTATTTTTTTAGGTTTAGGTATTAATTTAAGCTTTTATTTTATTTTATTTATTTTATTTTATTTAAATTTAGGTTTTATTTATTTATTTTATTTTTATGTTTATTTAGTTAGGTTTAGGTTTTTTAACTTTATATTATTTAGGGTTTAGGGTTAGTTTAGTTAGGGTTTAGGTATAGGGTTTGGGGTTTAGTTTTAGGTTTTTTTAGTTGGGTTTAGAGTTTGTGGTTTAAGGTTTTGTTTTTTAGAGAACAAATGATTCAACATTTATTCTTTTGATTTCATCAACCAAGTAGCACCTCAAGTTTTCTACACATTTATGACATAGATAAAAAATGAGCACCTATGGAACAAATCAAAAAACCTAGATTAGGTGAACTATTTCTACTGTAAAGATAAAGTTCCAAAAGAAGTAGATTGAATTGAACGTTCTTCATTTTCTATAATTCCCATCAGAACCAACCCCGCCTCTCGAGTAGCAGGATCCACCATCATACCCTCAATCTCTCCCTCCGCCACCACCATGGTTGTAACCTCTGTCGCTTCTCCCACCTCCATAACCACCACTGCTCCGACCACCACCTCCATATCCACTAGCACCTCCATATTTCCCACAACCACTACGATAACTGCCGCCTCCACCTTCACCTCTACCAATATATCTTGACTGAGCCTAGTTGATGGTGATGTTCCGCTGAGGTTCTACCCATCCATGGTTTAGGGATAGTTTAGTTTAGGTTTAGGGTTTTAGGGGATTGGGTTTAGGGGTTTAGATTTAGGGTTTGGGTTTAGGGTTTTATTTTAGTTTGGGGCTTGTGGTTTGTTTAGAATTTGGTTTTAGGGTTTATGGATTGGGGTTTAGGTTTAGGGTTTAAGTTTTTTATTTAGGCTTAGGTTTAGGGTTGTAGGTTTATGGTTTAGGATTTGGGTTTAGGGTTTTTTTTTTAAATTAAGTAAACCGGTAGTTTAGGTTTATTTATTTAGTTCATTTTTATTTATTTTAATTTATTTTATTTTATTTATTTAGGTTATTTTTTTTTTATTTAGTTTATTTTACTTATTTTAGGTTTATTTATTTTAGTTTATTTTTAAGTTTAGTTTTATTTTTAGTTGAGTTTTATTTTTATTCTTTTTTGGTTTAGGTTTTATTTTTTTATTTTTGGTTTAGGTTTAGGTTTTATTTTATTTTTTTAGGTTTTGGTTTTTAGGTTTTTAGGTTTATTTTATGTTTTATTTTTAGTTTAGGTTTAGGTTTATTTTAGTTTATTTTATTTTATTTAGTTTAGGTTTAGGTTTATTTATTTTATGTTTATATTTTAGTTTATTTATCTAGGTTTAGTTTATTTTATTTTATTTATTTAATTTTTATTTTATTTTAGTTTTTTTTTTTAGTTTGTGGTTTTATTTTATTTATTTTATATATTTTAGGTCTATTTTTTAGCTTATGTTTTATTTTATTTTATTTTATTTTATTTTTTATTTTTATTTAACATTTAGTTTTATTTTATTTAGGTTTTTATTCTTATGTTTATTTTTATTTTTTAGTTTAGTTTAGGTTTTTTATTTATTTTTATTTTTATTTTATTTTTTATTTTTTTATTTATTTTAGGTTTTAGTAAGTTTATTTTATTTTATATTTAGCCAGGATCTTTTATTTATTGATAGTTCTATTTTAGTTTTGTAGGTTTAGTGGTAGTAGGCCTGTTTGAGGGTTTGGGCCCAGTTAGGTAGTAGGTTTAGGGTTTAGTTGGCTCCAGTTTGGGTCAGTTTAGGTTTAGGGCCTTAGAGTCCTGGGGTTTAGTGTTTAGGGCCTGTGCTTAGGTTAGGTTTTAGGCCTAGGATCAGGGCCTAGGCTCAGTGCTCAGTGGCCTGGGCTTTAGTAGAGGTTAGAGCCTTAGGATTAGGGTTAGGAGGTTAGGGATCAGGATAAGGGCTCAGGAGTTTAGGTTTGGGTTTAGGGTCTGGGGTTATAGTTAGTTTTAGGTTTTGGTAGGGTTTAGGTTTATTTAGTTTAGGGTCAGATTTGGGTTTAGGTTTGGGTTTAGGTTTAAAGTTTTTTTCTTAAAATTAAGCAAACTTTATTTATTTAGTTTATTAATTTTTTTATTTTATTTTTTAGTTTATTTTCTTTTTATTTTTTATTTAGATTTATTTTTATTTTTATTTTAGTTTAGTTATTTTTTAGGTTTAGGTTTATTTTAGTAGTTTTATTTTTATTTTATTTTAGGTTTAGATTATTTTTTATTTTAGGTTTTATTTTTTTTAGTTTAGTAGGTTTATTTTAATTTATTTTATTTTATTTAGTTTAGGTTTAGGTTTTATTTATTTTAGTTTATTTTATTTATTTTTAGGTTTAGGTTTATTTTATTTTGTTTATTTTATTTTTCTTTTAGGTTTTTTTATTTATTTAGTGATTAGGTTTTATTTTTATCTATTTATGTTTACTTTATGATTAGGTTTTATTTCATTTTATTTTATTTTATCAAGTTTTTTATTTTTATTTTATGTTTAGTATTTTATTTAGTTTTTTTTAGGTTTATCTTTTTTTTTTTAGTTAGTTTAGGTTTTATTTATTTTATTTAATTTTTTTATTTTAATTTATTTTAGGTTCAGTTTATTTTTTTTTTTATTTTATTTATTTTCTCAGTAGAGTTATCATATGATCTTCCACCACCACCATGGTTTTAACCCTGGCTTCTCCCACCTTTCAGCTGGTCACCAACTCCATATAGACCTCCATATTACAACCACCAGTGGTTCACCTCCTGGCCATAGATTTTAGAGCCTAGGGGGTGTTGGCCCAGGTTTGCCATCCATGTTTAGAATAGTTGCATTGCTTTTAGGTTTGGGGTTTAGGTTTTGTGGTTAGGTTTAGGGTTTAGGTTGGGTTAGGGTTTAGGGTAGGGTTGTGGGTTTAGGGTTTGTTTTAATTTTAGGGTTTAGGGTTTATGGTTTAGCAGTTTAGGTTTAAGTTTTATTGTTTTAGTGGTTTTTATTTAGTCTAGTTTAAGATTTTATTTGGGTTTAGGGTTTTTTAAAGTTAAAGGTAGGTTATTTAATCTATTTATTTTATTTATTTTTCATTTTATTTTTATTTTTTAGGTTTATTTTATTTTATTTAGTTTAATTTATTATTTTAGGTTTATTTATTTTAGTTTATTTTTTTAGTTTATTTTTAATTGTGTTTTTTTATTTTCTTTTTAGTTTTATTTTTTTTATTTTTTTAGTTTATTTTATTTTTTTTAGGTTTAGGTTTTAGGTTTTTATTTATTTTTTTATTTTATTTTTTATTTATTTTATTTTAGTTTATTTTATTTATTTATTTAGTTTGGTTTTTTATTTTAGTTTAGGTTTAGTTTTTATTTATTTTAGTTTAGTTTATTTTGTTTTAGTATTATTTTATTTTATTTTTAGGTTTTAGTTTTTTATTTAGGGTTTTTTTTTATTTTATCTTATTTTTAGTTAGGTTATTACATTTTATTTTATTTTTTTTTTATCTTTAATATTATGTCCAGATTTTAGTCTTTTATTTTATTTTATCATTACCACCAAGTTTATTATCTGATTAGAGGTTTATTTATAGCTCATTTTTTTGTTTAAGGCCCAGGGTTTATTTTTGGGTTTAGGGTTTAGTAGGGTCTGTGGGCTCAGGGCCCAGGGTTTAGTGCTCAGCCCAGGCCCAGGTTTATGGTGGTGGTTAGTAGGTATTTTTTAGCCTAGAGAGTTATCAGTTTAGCCCAGGGTAGTCAGATCTAGGCCCAGGTTTAGGCCTAGGGCCCAGGGCCAGTGGTGGATCAGTTATAGGGCTCAGACAGGTCAGGTCAGTTTAGTTAGCTTTAGGCTCAGGGTTGTGGTTATGGTTTAGGGTGGGTTTAGGGTTTAGTTTAGGGTTTAGAGTTTAGGGTTTAGGGTTTGTGGTTTTTAGGGTTTCAGATTTAGATTAGGGTTTTATTTTAGTTTAGTTTTTTCTTAAAATTAAGTAAACCCAGAGTTTAGGTTTATTTAGTTTATTGTTTATTTTTTTATTTATTTTAGTTTATTTTCTTTTTTTTTATTTATATTTTTTATTTTATTTAGTTTATTTATTTTAGGTTTAGGTTTAGGTTTTATTTTATTTTTATTAGTTTATTATTTTTTATTTTTAGGTTTATTTGATTATTTTTTTTTATTTTTAGGTTTTTTTTTAGTTTAGGTTTATTTTATTTTATTTTATTTTATTTATTTAGGTTTTTAGGTTTAATTTATTTTATTTTAGTTTAGGTTTATTTTATTTTATTTTATTTTCTTTATTTAGGTTTTTTTTCTTTTATTTAAGAATAGTTTTATTATTTATATTTTATGTTTAGTTTTTAGTAGGTTTTTTATTTATTTTTATTTATTTTATCTTGGGTTTATTTTTTATTTAATTTTTTATTTTAGTTTTTTTCTTAGGTTTATCCATTTTTTTTTAGTTTATTTATTTTATTTAAGTTTATCTTTAACCATTCTTTTAGGTTAGGTTAGTTAAGTTTATTTTATTTTATCCATTTTATTATATTTAAGTTTAGATTTTATTTATATTTTATTTTAGGTTTGTTTTAGCTCAGGTTTTATAAGTTTTATGGTTGTGGTTAGTTCAGGCTCAGGTAGGTCAGATTAGTTTAGGGCCTTACTCAGCCTGTTAGGCCTCAGGATCAGTAGGTAGGAAGGGTTTGGGATTTAGGGCTTGGATTTATTGGGTAGTTTTTGTGATTTCAGGGTTAAGGTAGCTCAGGGTTGTGGTTTTAGTTTTGTGTGGTTGTTGTGGTTAGTTTAGGTTTAGGGTTTAGGTATGGTTTGGGTCTGGGGTTAGGCCTAGTGGGTCAGGATAAGGTTTGGGGGTTTAGTTTAGTGGTGGTAGGTAGAGTTTTTTTTTTTTAATCTAAACCAGGTTTAAGTTTATTTAGTTTATTTTTATTTATTTTTATTTATTTTATTTTTTTTTATTTTATTTTTTATTTATTTTATTTAGTTTTATTTTAAGTTTATTTATTTTATTTAGTTTTTTTTATTTTAGTTTATTTTTTGTTTTTTTATTTTATTTTTATTTGTTTTATTTTATTTTAGGTTTAAGTTTTATTTTTATTTTAGGTTTAGGTAGGTTTTATTTATTTTATTTAGTTTAGGTTTTATTTTTTTTATTTTAGGTTTATTTTAAGTTTTTTATTATTTATTTTATATTTATTTATTTAGTTAGGTTTATAGTTTATTTTTATTTTAGGTTTTATTTATAAGTTTATTTTAGTTTTTAGGTTTGTTTTTATTTAGTTTATTTAGGTATTTTTTTTTGGGTTTAGGTTTTATTTTTTTTTTATATTTATTTAGGTTTATGTTTTATTTAGGTTATTTTTTTTTTTTATTTTTTTTTTTTTTTATTTTATTTTTATATTTTTTTATTTTATTTATTATTTTATTTTATTTTATTTATTATTTAGTATTTTCATATTTTATATTTTTTATTTTTATTTTATTTATATTTTTTTTATTTATATTATTGAGTTAGGTTTTTATATTTATTTTATTTTTAGGTTTTATTTAGTTTAGTTTTTAGGTTTTGGTTTTGGTTTTATTTTTAGGTTTGTGGTTTGGGTCAGGTTTGGGATTAGGGTTTAGGTTTAGGTTAAGGTTTAGGGTTTAGTTTATGTTTTAGGTTTGGGGTTTAGGTTTGTGGTTTTAGGGTTTAGGGTTTAGGTTTAGGTTGTAAGTTTTTTGATTTTTTTATTTTTATTTTATTTTATTTTTTCAAATTAAGTAAAGTAGGTTTATTTATTTAGTTTTTTTATTTTAGTTTATTTTTTATATTTATTTTTTTATTTTTTTATTTCATTTAGTTTAGTTATTATTTGTGATTATTTATTTTAGTTTAGTTTTATTTTAGGTTTTTTTAGGTTTATTTAGGTAGGTTTATTTTTTTAGTTTAGTTTTTTTAATATTTTTTATTTTAGATTTATTTAGTTTTAGGTTTATGTTTAGGTTTTAATTTTATTTTTTAGTTTAGGTTTTATTTTGGTAGGTTTTATTTTTTAGTTTATGTTTAGTTTATTTTAGTTTATTTTATTTTATTTAGGGTTTAGTTTAGGTTTAGGTTTAGGTTTTTTAGGTTTTATTTTAGTTTAGTTTATTTTAGTTTTTAGTTTATTTTATTATTTTAGTTTAGGTTTTTTTTAATTTTTTTTATTTTTATTTATTTTAGGTTTATTTTTTTAGGTTTAGGTTTTATTTCATTTTATTTTATTTTATTTTAGGTTTATTTTATTTTTTATTTTAGGTTTAGTTTTAATTTTATTTATGTAAAACTTATTAATTAATCATGGCATGAATCTTTAAAATATTGTGTTAATGCGGGCTCGAAGCGAGGTTGTATGGCCTAAATATAAAAAAGTGCAATGCTACATCGACTGGTGCGTGTTAAATAAGCAAGGTTCCCACATTATGGATGGATGCGCAAAAAAAGTTAGTCCATGAAACTAGAATTAGTTAGGATCTTGGAATATAGGTACTCTTACAGGTAAACTAATAGAATTAATATATTATGGTTAATAGGAAGATAAATATTTTATGTGTTCAAGAAACTAAATGGGTTGGGGAGAAAGCCAAGGAGATTGATAGTTTAGGTTTTAAACTTTGGTATTCATGTAGAAGTCGAATTAGAAATGGAGTAGGTGTGATTATAGATAATAGTTTGAAGGATAATGTTATAAATATTAATAGATGCAGAGATAGAATTATAGCTTTAAAGATTGATCTTGATACTAAGATTATCAATGCTATAAGTGTTTGAGCTCCTAAAGTACGTTTGGATGTAGGCTCAAAAGAAAAATTTTGGAATGAATTAGAGTGATTAATACAAAAGATACCTCTTGAAAAAAAGTATTTATTGGAGGAGATTTAAATGGACATGTTGGTAGAGTGTAAGATTTTAAAAGTATTCATGGTGGTTATGGATTTGGAGTGCCTAATGAAGAAGGTTGGAATATATTGATTTTGCTTTAGCCTATGATTTTGTAGTTGCTAATACTTTATTTAAGAAAAGAGATGAGCATATTATTACTTATAAAAATGGATCTAGAACAGATTGAATATTTTTTTGATAAGAAAATAGATCATTTAGATTGTAAAGATTGTAAGGTCATTCCAAGTGAAAGTTTAAATACCCAATATAAATTATTAATGTTAGATTTTAAGATGAAAGTTTGGAAGATGAAAAATAAATCAAATTATTTTTCTAGGATTAGATGGGGCACTTGAAAAACACTATAAAAAATATTATAAGAGCAAGCTACAAGAGCTTAGAATTTAGGATGTTCATAAGGAAGCTAATGTTATGTTGGAAAATGTAAAGTGAAATTAAGCAAGTTGCTAAAATGTGCTTGGAGAATCAAAAGGAAAAGCTTATTTTAATAAAAATAGTTGGTGGAGTCGAAGAAAAGAAAAGATAAAAAATAAGAAGTGTTGTTATAAAACTTTTTAGATGTAAAAACTCAGAGAATTGGGAGAAATATAAAGTGGCATGTAGAGGTTCAAAGAAAGCAATATATGATTAAAAAAATTTAGCTTTTAGTGATTTATACAATAGATTAGATACCAAAGAAGGTGAAAGATGTATGTATAAGTTAACCAAAGAGATAGAGAAGTAAAGATCTAGCTCAACTAAACTGTATTAAGGATGAAAATCATAAAGTGCTTTCCTTAGATAAGGATATTGAAAGTAGGTGGATGAGGTATTTTGATAAACTTTTCAATGAAGGATCTAAAAAAATGATTGATTTTAGCAACCTTAATACCTTAAACAAAAAAAAGAGAATTTTGTTTTTATCATCATATTAGTAAATGTTAGAGAAGCTTTAAAGAAAATGAAATGTGGAAAAATAGTAGGACCTCATGATATTCCAATATAAGTGTGAAAATGTTTAGAGATCAAGGAATTTCTTGGCTTACAAATCTTTTAATCTTATTTTAAAGACTAAAAGTTGTCGAATTAGTGGAGAAAGAGTTTGTTGATTCCTATATTTAAGAATAAAGGTGATGCACAAGAGTGTGCAAATTATAGAGGAATTAAGTTAATGTGTCACACATTAAAATTATAGGAGAGAGTAATTGAGCATAGGTTATGATGGGATTAAAAAGTTTCTCACAACCAATTTGGTTTCATGCCAGGTAGATCTACTATGGATGCTATACATTTGTTAAGAGGTTTGATGGAGAAGTATAGAGAAAGCAAGGAGGATCTACCTATAATATTTATTGATTTAGAGAAAGCTTATGATAAAGTTTGAAGAGTTGTTCTTTAGAGAGTTCTAGAAAATAAAGGAGTTAATATTGGTTATATTCAAGTCATTAAGAATATGTAGACTAGAGCTATTACTTGTGTCCAAACACAAGGAGGATTGACAAAATACTAGGATTACATCGCCTTTAAGCCCTTATCTTTTTTTTTTTCTTTAGTTATGGATGTTCTTACTAGGCATTTATAGAAGATGTATCTTGGTGTATGCTTTTGGTGATGACTTTCTTGTTGATAAGACTAGAGAGGGAGTCCAAGAGAAACTTGAATTATGGAGGTCAACCTTAGAGTCTAATGATTTTCATTTAAGTAGATCTAAAATTGAATATATGGAGTGTAATTTTAGTTGTAGAAGTTATAGTGGGAGTGTGACATTAGGTGAACAAGTCATTAAAAGAGTGAGAGATTCAGATATTTAGGCTATATTATTCAAAATGATGGTGAAATAGATGGAGATTTTATTAGTAGAATTCAAGTTGGATGGTTGGTGGATGCATCTAGCTTGTTGTGTGATAGAAAAGTATGCCTAAACTTAAGTGAAAATTTTATAAGATGGTGGTAAGACCAGATTTATGGTGAAAAAATGTTAGCCAAGAAAAGAGAAGCATGAGACTAAGTTAAGTGTGAGATGAGGATGCTCGTGTGGATGAGTGGCTTTACTCTTAGAGATAAAATGTGAAATGAGTATGATCGGGAAAAGTTGGAGTAGCTCTAGTGGTAGATAAGATTAGAGAGAGTCTTAGATGGTTTGGCCACATAAAGCATCATCAATGACCCTTTAGAGAGTAAATGCATTAGATTTGCCTTATGTTAAGAAAGGTAGAGGTAGACCTAAAAAAGACATGGTTAAGATGTATAAATAATGACCTTAGTATACTTGAATTAAATGAAAATTTGACACATAATAGACACAATGGAGATGAAGGATTCATGTAGCCAACCCCAATGAGGGATAAAGCTTGCTTGTTGTTGTTGTTGTTGTAAGTTTCTTATTTTTTAATTAGTTTAGGTTTTTATTTATTTTATTTTAGTTTAGTTTTTATTTTTTATTTTATTTTCTTTTTAGGTTTTAGTTTAGGTTTTTATTTTATTTTATTTTATTTTATTTTGATTTGGTTTTTTATTTATTTTATTTAGCTTAGTTTAAGTTTTAGCTTTTAGGTTTAGGGTTTTAGAGTTTATTATTTAGGGTTAGTTGAGGGTTAAGGGTTTAAGGTTTAGGGTTTTAGGGTTTAGAGTTTTGGGGTTTAGGGTTTAAATTTTTGTGGGTTTAGGGTTTAGGCTTTTTAGGTTTTATTTAGGGTTTAGGTTTTAGGTCTGTGGTTAAAGTTTTAGCTGGGTTTAGGGTTTTATTTTTTTAATAGAACAAATTCAGATTCAACATTTCTTCTTTTCAATTTCATAAACCAAGTAACACACCAAGTTTTCTAAGACACAAGCGACGAGATAAATAAAAATGAGCATGCATAGAGAAAATTAAAAACCCAAGATAACTAGAACCATCTCTACAATAAAGACACAATTTCATAAGAATTAGATCAAATTCACTCGCTTTCTTTCTTCTATTAGCATTCACCCTGCCTCTCGAGTAGGATCCACCATCATATCCTTGATCTCCTCCACCACCACCACAATTGTAACCTCATCGCTCTCTCATCCATAACCACCACTGCTCCTACAACAGCCTCCATATCGAGCAACACCTTCAGATCCCCCACCACCACTATGATAACTGTCGCATCCGCCTTCACCTCCATAGCTAGATATAGACTCCAGCCTCAGATGTGATGTTCTGCTCAAGGTTCTACCATTCATTTTTATTAGTTTTGGGTTTAATTTTTTTTAATTTATTTAGCCACTTTAGTTAGTTTAGTTTGTGGTTGTGTCTCGTGGTTTTAGTGTTTAGGGTTTAGGTTTAGGCTGTGGTTTATGCTTTTTGAAGCAAGTTTGCATTTATTTAAGCCTAGTTTATTTAGGCTTTAACTTATATTTGTTTAATAGATATTATTAATAATAATT